>JAPYZC010004190.1:0-14419 GCA_030522665.1 Ichneumoninae sp. A BG-2022a
AAAAAAAAAATTGCGGAGATCGTCAAACGATTCGCGGACCAGCTACGTTTTTTTAGCAGACGGCGCTACGGCTTTTGATGTTTTATTTGACGAGGGATTTGCGTCGTTCTTGGGGCAAGGTGGATTTCCTAGTCCGGGGACGTTGTAAGGGCACGGTGCGGCGCGTTTGGGGGAGGGCGGGGCGAGACGGACCTATTTTTTAAGGAGTGTAAGAAACGGTTTTGTCTCGAGTTGGGGTCCGGTCCGTCTTGCCCCGGTCTACCCTCGTTCAACTGTTGGATGGCGAGGGGGTTGTGAACATAAGATGGAAGCGTTTATGAACATAAGATGAAAACATTTGTGGACGTATGATTGGAAACATTCATGGACATACGATGTAAACATTTAAGAACATAGATGAAAATATTTATGAATATAAGAGGTAAATATTTATGAACATACGATGGAAGCATTTATGGACATAAGATGGAAGCATTTATGGTCATAAGATTGGAAACATTTATGAATATGGGACGACACATTTATGAACAAGAGATGAGAACATTTACGAACATGTGATGAAAACATTTATGGACATACGATGTAAACATTTATGAATGTAAGATGTAAATATTTATGAACATAAGGTGTTAACACTTATGATCATAAGGTGGAAACATTTATGAACATAAGATGAAAGCATTTATGAACATGGGATGACAACATTTATGAACATAAGATGAGAACATTTATGAACATACGATGAGAACATTTGTGAACATAAGATGAGAACATTTATGCTCATAAATGCGAACATTTATGACCATAAATGCGGACATTTATGAGCGTAAATGCGGACATTTATGAACATAGATGAGGACATTTATGAGCATAAATGCGAACATTTATGATCATAAGATGAGAACATTTACGACCATAAATGGGAAGAATTATGTACATAAATGGGAATACTTATGAACATATATGGGAACATTTATGAGCATATATGGGAACATGAAATGTGCAACTTGTTTTTTTGTTAAGTGCGTAGCTGCGATAAAATATTCGTTTTCTTCATGGAGACAAGTAAATTTCCGATGCAAGGGTAGTTTTTCGATACTGCGTGAACGTCAAGTATACGAGGTCAATGACCTCGAGGAATCACCATGTGGGATTATTAGTTAGGATTACCAGCGAACGATATTACAAACGATTTTTCGAGCGCGGTGACGATAATGTACTTTCGTGTAGTTTTTTTGGTAAGAATGACGTCCTTTTTATTTTTTTCTCCCTTGGTTACAGTAGTTTCCTGCTCCCCCGCGCTCGCTGCCGAGAGAAGGGCGCACGGGAGCCGGCCCGGTGCCACGCAACCCTCTGACCCCACGATCAACACGCATCCATCCAACGAGCCCACACGAATAACTCTAACATAACACAGCCTTACAATGTAATAAGAACACGGAACGTTCTTTTATATTCCTTCCCGTACGATCGCTCAGTTTCCCTCGGTCGACTCTTGTACTAATATTATTCATAGGGCGGGCTAAACGCGTCCGATACAACGCTCACCGCACTGTGTGTATCACGAACGATGCACATCGGGTCGGTCGAGAATTCATTTTTTTCCTCGTTTTTTTTTTTTTCGTGGAGAAAAAAATTATGAAAACACAATCGCGAACTAAACAAACACGGATCAATGTCTTTTAAAAATAAATTGAAGATCTCTGCAAATATTTTCTTAGCGAAATATCTTTAGGCGATTTCCGATAAGGTTTTTATTGGGAAGGTTTAATTGGGAGAATAATTGGAGAATTGTCAGAGAATAATTATTTTTGCCTTAAAGGTTTTCAGTCCTGATCGGTTCTGCGTGTTTACGTGCGGCGCAGTAGCGACTTTTCCATTTGACGAGTACATAAGATCTACAATAGGTGAACCATCAATTTTGAAAAGATCAGAAGAGAGTATGATTTTTTTTTATCAATATTACTCTCCACTCCCAGAAAAAAAGTTATTTGAGGGTCACCGTTTATTTGGTTTAATTAAAATATTTCTTTGATCTGAATAAAGAATTTATTTGATTTAAATGAAATAAATATTCATTAAATCAAATAAGTATTTTACTTAAACCAAATAAACGGTGGCCGTCAAATAAATTATTTTTCTGGGTGCAGCGGCGAATTTGAAAATAAAGATATAGATATAGAAAAATGTAGATCACAAAAAATGTAAGTCGAGAATTTTCATTTTCTTCTCACTCGAAAAACAAAGTTATGAAAACAATCGTGAATTAAACAAACATGAACCAATGTTTTAAAAAATGTAACATTGAAGCTAATATTTTCGGAGCGAAATATCTTTATATCCGATAACGTTTTGACTGGCAATTATTAGAGAATAATGATTTTTGCCTTAAATCGTTTCCCGATCGCTTCTGCGTATTAACGTACGATTGAGTTTCGTATTTCCACTCGACGAGTACATATGCGATCTGTATAGGTGAAAAATAAAATAAAAATATCAGAGGAGAGTACGATTTTTTTTTAATCAATAAAACTCTACAGCGGCGAGTTCGAAAAGAAGAATATAGATAATACCGTAATGTTTGTATGGCGTCTGTGCGGCGCCGCGTTTCGCCTCTATAGACCGCACTGAAGTTCTGGCCCGCTCTTGAAACTCGATCGAATATCCTTTCATCTCGGCTGGTTGGAACTTTAAAGGGGTTTTCACTGGCCGCTCTACTCGAATTCAATTGACGAGAGGCGCCGCTCCTCATCTAATATATATATATATATATATATATATAATACATACATATATATATATATATACATATATATCTATAAAATACATAAAAATATATATAGGGTAGAGGGGGGCAAAATGGGGCAACGGGGCAAAACGTCATTTTCCAATAATTTTTGGATGCCCGAATTCGCCCTATCGGATACATCAGGCTTTTCTGCCCAGTCTTGACACCTTGTCCGATCCAAAATTATTGGAAAATTTAGTTTTGCCCAAAAACCCGTTTTGCCCCATTTTGCCCCACCCTCCCCTATACATATATATGTATAAAATACATATACATATACATATATATATAAATATATATACCCGTATCTCGAAATGTAAAGAACGAAATGGCATTGTCATTGATGTGCAAGTGCAAGTTCCACTTAAAATTCCGAGCTACACGAGAATTGTTGAAATAGTACACGCGGCGTTTATATCAATAGAAGGTACCTGCTCGACGCTGTTGAGAAAAAAAAGTGTGAAGAGATAAGGGTCGGTGGTTTACTCTTTTTTCCCTTTCGCCTCTCCAGGCGAGCGCAATCTATTTGTTCCAACACAGGATATCCCAGGGGTGGGCTCCCCGGCGTTTTGTCCGCCCCGAATCGTTCCCCGGGCGTATCCTTTCTCGCAGTTAAACAAAAGTTCGTAGCACCCCAATAAAAATAACTTGCAACTGCGCTGTAGTTTCGCCAAAGATTTTTCCAACGATACCATTTTTTTAAAGATAGTATTTTTTATTTTTTTTTTAGTACCCTTTCATATCTGTTAATATTTTTTTCTCATTTATATACTTTCTTTACTTATCAACCGAACGACTTAAACAAAGGTTTTTTAAATTTTACATACACACCATATACAATTCTTAAACAGCATATGAAGTACCGCCATCGGTAAAACCCGAAATTCATTTTTTTTAAATGTTTATTATTTTTTTATGACGCTGACCCTGAACGATCAAACAAAAATTCTTACATGAAACAAAATATCCACTTTATACCATAAAGCGGATATTATAACATTCACTTTATACCATAAAGCGGATATTATAACATTTTCCTTTATTCTAATAAGAAACTGAATTCATAGAATTTATTTGTAAATCACACTCGTGGAGGACAGTACAAACATTAGAATAGATGTCATAAATTATAACCGAGCGCAAAGCTTAACTTGTATCGCGCGTCTTTTTATCCTCCAATTAACATCAAAAAGCCGTATCATGCGTACCTTGTATACAGACAACACGTCTTTCTAATGTTGGTCACAATATAGAAACGAAGCGCATAGCGCAACGGGAAATTATTACAATAGAGCGCGACAACAGATGGTCGTGCCTATTGCGAAAAAGCGAAGCTTTTTTGCCATTTTCCCTAGTTTCCAAGATTGTGCATCGGGCATCGGTATCAAACTTTAAAACTTGCCGATGAATCAAAATATCCTTCGCCGTCTTAATTCATTATATAGTTAACATATAGCCCAATAAGTTAAAAATTATTTAGACATCTGTAAATAAGTTTTGCCAATAAAATCTTTTAAACTTTTATCTGCTTTTTCGCGAAAATGATTACACGAAATTTGTGAATAAGAATTCAGAGCGGAAACGAGAGATGTGCATAAAATTTCGTAGTCCGTAGCGCAACGTATGAATACCATTTCAGAGCACGTAATACGACATGTCAATAATTTTACGAAGAGTACAGTACGATGTGCACACGCTGCGACTGCCTTCAAAAATGGCACTGCGGGATATCTTCACGAAGTATGAGCGACAAAACTTCAAAACTAAGTTTGAGAAACAAAACCTCAAAACGAAGTTTAAGCAAGAAAACCTCAAAACTACGTTTGAACCACAAAACCTCAAAAGACGAGCCCCGAAGGGGCTTCAAGCCCCGAGGGGGCTTGTTATATAATAAATCTGCAATCTGAAATGCCTTACGTTTACACCCAATTTTTATTTCTCGATGTCACAGCTCTCCTTCCAAAACATTAATCTTGAACAATCTATTAAAATGTTCATGCAACGAATATGAAATTTCAAATGGTTCACAATTACACACATTTTTTTTCTCTCAACTTCACAGTTTTCCGTTTAAAACATTGACCTTCTGCCTAGTCTTGAAAAAAATGAAAATACAAAAATCTATCGCACAAAATCAATCACAAATACCCGAGTTTTCACCCAAATTAAAAAATTGCCTGAAAAACTGCATAACATTGCTAAACGATATAAACACATTATATAACACATGTGTTTATACATAGCACAGCTTACGCCGTATGCGAAGAGGCTCCATACGTGCCTAGGTGGCTGGTTCGAACATTTTTCTGAAGTAAAAAAGCAAAAAAAAAAAAGGAAACAATCCGAAGGCATTATAAGCTCCGAAACGGTGGATATGCCGAGTGTGACTGAAGTGTCCGAGAGAAGAAAAAAGAAAAAGAAGTGAAAAAAGTGAATAAAATCCATCCTACAAAATCAATCAGAAATATTCCTCGAGTAAGAAATTTCCTTAAAAACGGCATAATATCGCGGTACGATAACATACGTGATTATACATAGCACAGCTTACGCCGTATGCGAAGAGGCTACATACGTGCCTAGGTGGCTGGCTCGTACATTTTTTTGAAGAAAAAAAAAACAACCCGAAGGTATTCGGCGGTTGTAACAGTGGATGTGTCGAGTATGCCTGAAGTGTGCGAGTGAAGAAAAAAAAAATAGTCGGAGAAAGGCAGCATTGAGAGAGTCGAGCGAGAAGGAAAAAGAGTGTGTCGTTCGTGTGTATCGCGAGAAGTAGGGAGGGCGGTTGAATGAGGTGCGAGAGCGCACGAGCCCGGCTCACCGAAGGGGGAGAGTCGAGCCCTGCGTTAAAACGTAGTCACGTACGACGTGGCAGTGGCAGTGGGCTCTCCCGTTCTCCCTTTCTCCCGGCCGGAATGGTGTACGAGCTTCTGGATATGACAGATGCTGTCACGGCTGGTGCTTCGGAACTCGCGTGCATCTCGCCAAAGCCCTACCCTACTCTGCCGGTGCTCCCCCGAAACCTCGACACCGCCGCTATGTACCGCAGTACACCGACGTAACACGCATCCGCACTTGGCTTGCACTCCTTTTCATTTTTCGCAGCCAAACCCGCCGCACTTCCTTCTTCCTCTCCAAGCTTATTATTTCATTTTTTTAACTCGTCCGTTTTTTTTTCATTTGAAATTGCTTTACAATTTTCTGCGATTCTTTTAATTTTCTGCAATATTGTTAATTTTTTTAATTTTCTAAAACTTTGTCAATCTTTGCAATTCTCTAAAATTTTAATTTTTGTAATTATCTAAAACTTTGTCAATCTTTGCAATTTTCTGAAATGTTAATTTTTGTAATTGTCAAAATTTTATCAGTTTTCGTAATTTAATAAATGTTTGATGTTCAATTTTTCTTTTTTATTTTTTTAATTTTTACTTTTTGTTGAAAAAATGGGACAGGTGGGGCTTGCGCGGCTTGTTCTGTTAAAAAAAAATGAATCGATAACGATAATGATTCTCTGCTCGACAGTCATCCTTCTCTGCCGGTGCTCCCCCGAAACTTGGAAGGCGGAGCTATGTGCCAGTTTATTTATCGCAGCGGTACGTCCGCACTGCCTGCTACCCACTGCGTGCTTCCGCTTTTCTCCCCGACCTAATTATTTCATTTTTTTAACTTATCTTTTTTATTAAAAAATATTGTTATAAAAAAATGTATGAAGAAAATAGGGCAGGTTGGGCTTCGTTCTGAAAAGAAAAAAATGAATCGATAGCGATAATGATTCTTTGCTTGACGTTTATCCTTCGATACTCGCGATAGGGTAAACATTGGGCGTAAGTAGGTTGGCAATTTGTTACGGCAGAGCGAATACCGGCGATCCAAATACTACATAGTTATACGGACGGGAGTTCCAGCGCTCGGGCGAAAGAAATGGAGTGCATATATGTATATATAGAGCCGGGATAGTAGGATAGCTAGATCTAGGAGCCCGATTGCTACCTCGAATGTGATCAATACTATTGCTAGCGTCCGAAATCCACCATCCACAGACCCTGTACGTTCGCTGGATCGTTGTTGGAAGGTTGCGGAAAAAACATGTATCTTCGGCACGGTTATAATATTGAACATTAATTTGGCGAAATAAATTCGAAACACTTTTAATCGAACTTTATTCGCTCGGATCAATTAGTACAATTGTCTTTCTACGAATTGTAACCTCGTACCTAATTATCAACATTATTGCAACTAAAATTCACATACTTTTTTTATTAACGTTATTACTATTCAAATTCACCAAAGTTTATTATTATTACAATTGACCAAACTTTTTTAAATGTATTAGCCGCGAGTCTACGGCTGTGCTGTTTTGTTAAATTCGAATTGTGGATGATGGGGTGGTGGCGAAGACCGGAGTCTGTACAGTACAGTAGCGAAAGCGCTGATCGCCGTAGGGTGCAGCTCGATGCTAGATGTTAAAATTAACAAACTTTATTATCGTTGAAATTGACCAAACTTTATTACTATTAAAATTGACCAATCTTTATCATTATTAAAATTGACCACACTTTATTATCGTTAAAATTGACCAAACTTTATTACTATTAAAATTGACCAATCTTTATCATTATTAAAATTGACCAATCTTTATCATTATTAAAATTGACCACACTTTATCATTATTAAAATTGACCACACGTTATCATTATTAAAATTGACCACACTTTATCATTATTGAAATTGACCACACTTTATTATTATTAAAATTGACCACACTTTATCATTATTAAAATTGACCACACTTTATCATTATCAAAATTGACCACACTTTATCATTATTAAAATTGACCACACTTTATCATTATTAAAATTGACCACACTTTATCATTATCAAAATTGACCACACTTTATCATTATTAAAATTGACCAAAATTATTTTTTCACTATCAGCTGCGACTCTACGGTCGTGGCGTTTTGTTAAATTCGAATTGTGGACGGTGGGGTGGTAGCGTAGCGGAGGTCGGAGTGTGTACAGTATAGTAGCAAAAGCGCTGGTGGTCGTAGGGTGCAGCTCGATTGGTGGCTCGAGCTCCCGGAGGGTTGCATAATGCAGTACGGACCGAGTGTACGCAACTCTACTACAAGGATACTCGTTTGCACTAACACACGTAGAGAGGGGCTGCTGGCAGGGCGTTGACTTTGCGATACGGGCGTTGCGACGACTTGCGACTACTCTCTCCCACTACTGACCCCCCTCCCCCCCCTCCCCCCACCCCGGTTATATGGCGCTTCGCGCTGCAAACCCCCGGCGCTCGAAAATTCCCAACCACTGCCGATACCGATAATCGACATTTCGTTAATCCACCGCTAAACCGTTTAAATCCCACCTAACCGCGCTTACGCTTATACACCGAAACTACGATAAAGAGCCAACGGATATCACTTATCAGACACTCGAGCGAAGCTTCAATGAAACGAGCCCATTAACGGTTTTGCTATGTTTCTTTTAGCAGTTCCTGTTTTGCCTACAGTCGGTAACAGATTTCTTTTTTACTTTGCGGTTCTTTTTTATGCTGCAAAGAATTTATACTTTCTTGATACTTTTTGAAATCATAAAAATATTCGAGAAGGATAAGTTTTGAAAAATTCAATTAGAAATAAATTATTTCATTCGTTTTTTTATGTTGAAAAGTGTTATGTTTTCTTGGTATTTTTTAAAATGATAAAAATGTTTGAGAAGGATAAATTTTGAAAAATTCTCTTAGAAATAAATTGTTTCATTCGTTTTTTTTATGTTGAAAAGTGTTATGTTTTCTTGATACTTTTTGGAATCATAAAAACGTTTAAGAAGGATAAATGTTGAAAAAATCAATTAGAAATAAATGATTTCTTTCGTTTTTTTTATGTTGAAAAGTATTGTATTTTCTTGGTACTTTTTAAAATCATAAAAATGTTTGAGAAGGATTCATTATGAAAAATTCAATTAGAAATAAACTTTTTCATTTTTTATGTAAGTTGTGAAATGAATAGTGAGAGGCGTTTGTGTTCTCGGTCGGTAACCGGTGCGCGGTCAGTTTTCGGGACACAGGCTGAGCACGCAGGCTCAACGGGATGAAACACCCGCCGAGGGAGGTAATGAAATGCAAGATGGATAGTCCTTGGAAACGACCTCCTGGCCTCGTCGGCCCTTTCCGGTTCCCTCGGGGCCTCATCGATCGACCCCGATCACCGCCCTCCTGTTTTCCTCGCCTCTCGCTATCTTCCAGCGCTGATATAACGAAAGAAACGCTCCTTCGAGGCTCGTGTCTTCCAGCGAATTAAATCGAAGCCCGTAACCATGGGGGTAATCCAAGGAAATAGCGTGCTGGAGTTGAATGAGCCCTTCCTTGCAGTTTTTCCTTCCTCATTAAAATTACCGAAGCTTTGGCGATCTTAATTCTACAATCTATCCAATTTTAATTCTCGTCAAAAATTACTTTTCAAATTTGCTCGGAAATCCTCGCCGTAATCCGGACCGAACACTCCATAAGTGGAGTGTATAATAATTTAAAAAATATATATATATATTTATATTATATTTTTTTATATTTTTATATATATTTATATTTTTATTTCTCTTTGCTAATATATAATTATTCTATAATAATAATTTCTCTTCTTAATAAATATATATTAAGAAGAAAAAAATTGTTCCTCACTCTACCTTACCGACTGATCTTCGTCTCCGTAGAGGTGTAGGAGAAAGTTTCCGTCTAATCATTTTGGCCACGAGGGCATTTCTGGATCGTCGTCGATGGCAATTCTACCGAATTAAATCGACCTCGTAACCATCGTTGTAGTCCAAGAAAATAGCGGAGTTGAAAGAGCCATTTTTGTTACCATTTTTCCTTCTGCATTAAAATTACCGACGCCTTCGTAAACTTAACTGAAGAATTTCACCATTTTTATTTGCGTCTAAATTTTTTTTTTATTTGCTCGGAAGTCCTTGAAGATTAGTGCGAATACCTCGTAACCCGAACAGAACACTCCCCTTAAGGGCGGGGTAAGGTTAATTCGGTGAAAAAAAGGCATGTTACTAAGATTTTTTTTTGCGATACAGACGGTGTTCGTTTATTCAGTAAATTTTCATATAATAATATAACATTTGAACAACATTTTTCTAAATTTTCATTGCAAAATATTCAAAATTGAGCGAGTGACAATAAATCTCCGGAGGCACCTCGAAAAAAAGTTGATTTGTTAAAGGAGATGTTCCTCGAGGTAATGACGACTGGAATTTTTTTTTCGATTTTTCAATTTTTAGTAGCACTTGGGAACCAAAAAACCGATGGACTTGAAATTTTAACACAATATTCTTGAGATATTATACATTCATAAAAAAAAGCAAAAAAAATGTGAATACCTTACCCCGCCCTTAAGAAAAAAAAAGAAAAAAAATCCTGCCCCTCATTCTACCTTACCGGCTGATTGTCTGCACGGATGTGTAGAGGAAAGTTTCCGGCTGGTCACTTTGACCGCGAGGGCATTTCCGGATCGTCTTTAATGGCCTCTGTGATCCTCTAGCCACAGCATCAGCTATATATATATACATATATATACGTAGATATATCTATATATATATATACACATACGTGCATCTCCGTCATAGAGATAGGGGTCTCGCGACAGACGCATTTTCTAGGTCGCATGACGCAGCAGGGAAGGTCAGGATTGGTTCAAGTCCAACGTTACTCGATTCTATAATTAGCAAATTTCCGCGGTAGAGTCCCACCCCGAGTGTCTCCTCACCTCCGCCTCCTCCCCGTTCTTCTGTCCTCTATCTTTCTCCCGACGCGAATTCCGATTCGAACTTCGAATCGTCCAAGTTTTGATCATGAAAAAAAAATTACTTTTTTGCGACACGTTCATTCTGTTGAAAAATATCAGTATATAAATTACCCAAAAATTCAATTAAATTCAACAAATAATTGTTTTTGGTACTTTTATGTTTCAAAACCAGTACCTTCGACGACCAATCAATAATAAATTGCCCACTCTTGAAAAATATCGGTATAAAAATTACCATAAAGTTAAATCAAAAAGATGTAAAGAATCTTGAACAAAAAAAACTTGGCGTGCCAGGTTTTTTTCCAATCACTGTCGTAGTTCATTCAAAAATTATTTAAAAACAACTGGCACGCCAATTTTATTTTGTTCAAGATTTTTTACATCTTGTATTTTTTTTTTTTTTTTTAGATTTTTGTAATACTATTTGGCTGGTTTGATTTGATTTTTTTCGATTTTTTTGTTATACATTTTGATACACATATATTTTGTTTTATGGTTCGGATAATCATTTGTTTTGGTAGATTTTTTAATTTTAAAAAAATTACCACAAAGTTAAATCAAATTTTTAAAATAAGTACATTTTTTTGTAACCGTGTATTGAGATTTTCAATATTTATATAAATGTCCATTATATTAATATTCGTATAATTAGTTCGAAATTTTTATATGCTTCTGCACAGTAATTCTTGTCGGAAATTTCCCAACATTTTCCAACACCGTACCCGGAAGTTAATTTTTTTTGTATGAATTCATTTTTTTTAAATTAATTAATTTCACAAGGAAAAAATCTCGATATTCCATTACGATCTTCCGGCCCCCTGCGGAAGGCGCGGGGGTGGCGTTAGGGGGTGGCAGAGGGGGTGTGTGAAATATGTCGAACGAACGGAGCAATAGTCAGAGGGAAGGCAAAAAAAAAAGTAGACAAAAAAAAGCAAAAAGAGAAACATCGTGCACTCGACACTCGGGCCGTCTGCCCGCGCCTCTTAGCGCCCGCAGCATCATCGTGGAAGTGTATCAACACGGCGAGGGGTGGAGGACGAGGTACGAAAATAGGCCGGGCACGTCGGGTATTTCTGTTTCATGCCGCCGCACGCCCGGAACGCCGAACCGTCCTCCCTTGCCTCCTCTTGCGCTTGTTCGTCCTCTCCCTCAGGCCCCTTCCCGCAATTACAGCGATTCTCGCCATTTCCCCGCCGTGATATACGCGGTACCCTACTACCACCGATGCGCTCTCGCATTTGCCCGCGCGTGTGCCCGAGAGACAACAAGCATCGTCACGGTTTTCCGACGTATATCATCTTTTTTTTTCTTTTTTTTTTTACAACAGTAATTATATGCACGAGCGAAAACAAACATACGGGAGGCACGAAATTTAACACCCCGTTGGATGGAAGCTCAGAATCACTGGGTTTATTTATTTTTTTATTATTTTTTATTATTTTTTATTATTTTTTATTATTTTTTATTATTTTTTATTATTTTTTTTATTTTTTTTATTATTTGCAATACAACAAAAATGTAGTATGAAAGTTTATGTACGCGGTTTTTGGGCACAAAGTTGACGCATTATATTTAGTATGCAATTGTGAACTGAAATTAATATTAATGCTTGATACATGGAAATGAGTTTTTTTTTTTTTTTTTTTTTTTTCTTTTTTGATTTGGAAGAAATAATGGTTTTTTAACTGCTCGATATATTTTTTTTATGAGAATATTTGGTACATTTCACTTTTGACAAAAAACTTAATTTTGTTATATTACGTTTCGGACTTTCTCACGATCGGTCTTTTGAAAGTACACGTACCACAAGTCGAGAGAAAAGTCGAACACTTAACGAGTAGCTTTTATGCAAATGTTGTGTCATTAAGGTTCATGTTTTTTTCACACCCGACGCAAACAAGATCGATACTTCTATACTCGTATACGATATACGTACACGTCACGCGACATTCGTCAAAATAAATGTTCGCGATGTGCACTTTTTTTTTTTTGAAATTCGGACATTATTTTTTTGTCCATTTTTTTTACCACAGTCTTTTCCTAGAGATTTAAAGACTCTGTTGGCCACAAATTTGGTATGATTTTTTTTTTTAAAGTCGTAAATGATTATTTCTTGCTCATTTTGTGTCAAAGTCTTTTCCACTTAGTACACAGTCAAATAAGTACCAAAGTTTCTTGTCCACAAATGTCCATAATTCTTTTCTTGTTAATTTTACAAAAAAAAAAAATCTTGTCCATTTTACAAAAATATCTGTTAATTTTACGAATATTTTTTTTGCAAAATTAATAACTAAATAATCCTGGACGTTTATGGATAAAAAAAAGTTTGTCAAATGTACAAATATTTTTTACTGTGTACACGCATTGGTCCGATCATTTAAACCCTCTTTGGTCACGGAATAGGAATGAATTTTTTTTTTTTCTAAGTCGTAAATGATTATTTCTTATTCATTTTGTGCCAAAGTATTTTCCACTTAGTATACATTCAAATAAGTACCAACGTTTTTTGTCCACAAATGTCCATAATTATTTTCGTGTTAATTTTACACAAAAAATCTTGTCCATTTTACAAAAATATCTGTTAATTTTACGAATATTTTTTTGCAAAATTAACAACTAAATAATCCTGGACGTTTGTGGATAAAAAAAAGTTTTTTAAATATACAAATATTTTTTACCGTGTACACGCATTGGTCCGATAATTTAAACCCTCTTTGGTCACGGAATTGGAATGAAATTTTTTGGGTGTTAAGTAAAAAAATAAATTTTTCGTATTTCCGCGAATCCGGCCTCGTTCGTCGAACTTCTAATTCGGCGACGAAGGAATTCGAGTGTTACGCCCTTTTGCGTTACTTTGGTAGCCTCCTCGGCGATCCTCGCCCCTCGGGTATTTCGATTCTCGTTTGCCGGTTCGAACTATCCCTTTGAGCCTTCCGTCTCGTTGTGTGTCAGTCGCGGAGCCCAGAAATAGGAATCTCGGTGGAGGTTTCGGGGAATATCCATCCTGGCGGGTTTTCCACACCGTCGCACGGTTCGCCCATCGGTACCCAAATGAGAATAAAGTACGCTCTCCGCCCGACGTTCGGGCACAAAGTCCCGACGGAAACATTCCCTCCCATTCAACGACGTTTCTCCCCTAAATCTTCCACCGCCAAAGTACTCGTCTCGCGTGTCGTCTGGAAAACATACGTGCACGCGACACGAAACTCACGCCTATTGCCTCTCAACGTCCGGCCAACTTATTATCCTAATTGACTCTGGTAATTCATACCTCGGACCATATAAATCCGTCCCACAACGACGGTAGGACAATGCCTTTCGTAAATAAATAAAAATAAAATTTTGCTAAGGGTCTCCAATAAATGTTATTAAAAATGGTCAACTTTGAGGCCTAATGTTTTTTTTTGTGTATGCGCTGAATAACGTATGGACGTTCGGACACACTTTGCTGGATAATTGTCCGTATAAATCCATTCCGCAACGACGAAGGACAATGTCCTTCGTAAATAAATTAAAATAACATTTTTTAAAGGGTCGCTAATAAATTTTATTAAAAATTGTCAACTTTGAGGCCTAGTTTTTTTTTGCGTATACACTGAATAACGTATGGACCTTCGCAGACAGCTGAATAATTGTCCATATAAACCCATTCCACAATAACTGTATGCCTTTCATAAATAAATTAAAGTATACTGTTATGATATTATATTATCTGAACTTTTTTTTATGTAAAAGGGCTTGTCCCGTAAATAAATAAATAAATAAAATAAATAAATAAATAATATTTAAAGGCGTCTCAAAAAAAAAAAAAAAAAAAAA
>JAPYZC010004191.1:0-13628 GCA_030522665.1 Ichneumoninae sp. A BG-2022a
CAGCATTTTTTGTTAGCATGGGTTTGAAGTAAAAGCAAGAACAGGCACCGCTGCAGGCAGTGCATCGCAGGCAAACGGATCGGTGCTTATCCGCAGCTACAACGCGGGAGCTCGAGTCGAAAATTAAAGGAAGAATATAGAAAGAGCATTGCGAAAGAGTCACCCACCAGCGGGAATGCACCGCGGTAGAACAGAGTTCACGCAAACGCACTGCGGAGTCCTCCGAGGGCTGAGAATCCTTTGTTCCTTGAGCTTCGTATAGTCGTGCGTTACACACGTTTTTCTAAATGAACCTTGTCTCTCGTGAATTAGCGCTCGAGCTACGGAAGCGCCGAGGTTTGTATAATTCACCTGTAACCCTAATCACCGTCGACTTCTGTCACCTCGGTTACTAGCAGCGGACCTGAGTTGATTGTCCGGTCTCGTTGTCGCTGTCATCGATGAGCCAGCCTTTCCCTCAGCGGATCTACGTAGTGAAATGACAACCGGTTGACTTTCCACAAAAAGTTGCCTCTAAAAGTCATCGATATCCGAAGAATCAGTGATGTCAGATCCGCTTAGACCATTGAGTAAATTACTAGGATTGCAGTTCCAGGTGTCATTGTACATGCGATACCAACTCGGAGTGACCGGATTCGACAGCGAAAAGGTTGATTACAGTCTTTGAATCTGACTGGGTCCGGGTTAGGTGTGGTGGAAGGTGTTCCACATAGTCTTCATCGACCCGAGATCCGAGGACGACTTCCAAGCCCCACATCAGTTTGCTCTCCTATTCAGTTGGGACAAGCATTAGATATGATTTCTTGTTGCATTTCGCTCCGGTCTCGCGGCCCGCGGCGTCATTGGCCAGCAACTGACACGTGCAGAAGAGCCTTCGAGGCGGTATCGTGACCAGCAAGCAGCTGCACTCCGGCTCCGGTTCCTGCGTCTCGTTACTCAAGTGCGACAAGTTTGTACATACGTCGTAGAAGGTCGCGAGTAATTTTTCCGGCCTTCCAAAGTAAATTGCCCGGGTATCGTTTTGCCACGTCTCGTAACGCACGGTCCGAACGCATTCAGAGTACGAAACAAAGAAAAGTAGATCACCTCCCGTCACCGACACGCAAACGTCGTTGTCGCAACCCATTCCGGAGACTCCCCCCAATCATCCGCCCCGATAAGAATCAACGGACCAACTTTCGCGACCAGTACGAGGCGAACGCGCGAAAAGGGGGGACTGGCGATTCTCGGACCGTTGAATAATCAGTTGACCCGGACATTTCGTGGATGCTCGTCCCGGCGTGTTTCGCCCGTGTGCGGGTACGAATAGTAATTCCATCTTGCGGGGGCCGCCGGACCGGATCGCCCAGGCCACAAACGAGATTTCTTTCGCCCGGCTCTTTCGCTTCCATCTCCTCCTCCGCATTCCTCGTGGTTGCTCTCAGGTATCGCCAATGCCTTGAACGCGCACGTGCTCCAACGGTATTGAAACACACACGGGCACCAAAGTACACACAACGGACGTAACTGACGATGTATCTGTCTCGCCGCTCGAGCTGTTTGACGCCGGAATCTCGTCGTTGCACACCGGGGCCGAGCAAACCGGGCCACGCGGAAGTGTCTTCGCGTATGGACGGTCGTGTACTCCGACTCGTGTTATGCCGGCAATTACGCCGTGACCTTTGTCACTAATTAGCCCACATGCCGGACACTCGAGGGAAATCGCCGGGCCCGCACGATACACCGAGCAGTGTACTCATGGCCCGTGGCAAACTGAACTAGCAGCATATCATCACGACGTTTTGATTCCAGCCTGAAAACCACGCACGCACCGGTGTGCGCGGAAGTGGTGTGTCGCAGATCAATATTAATCCGCACAAGATGAATGTGGCAGCGCATCGACGCGTCATCAAAGGCGACTTGGCAAACGTGACCAAGTTGCGAGGCTCACCTTGATCTCTGACTAAACGGGTAATGCTGTACAGATCCGGCCTTGCCTTGTCCGTGCCCCAACAGGCTAAACGTCATGGGAAAATGTTGCGATTCTGGCTTCATTCCATGGTAAGACGGTAGCTTCGCTTTCAAGCGGCCAATGTCATTTCCGCATGTTCTTTTAGGTGGGACATTCGTCACTTTGCCTGTCCATCAGTCAAAGACCGGCGATATGCATATGTTTGTACAGTAGAACCCCGTTTATCCGAGGTAATGTGGGGAGAGCGTACGTCGGATAAACGAAAACTCGGATAACACGGATAACATAGTCAATTCAAACTTGTACTACCATCATATATTAAAAAATAGCACACTTCATATAAACATCAACGTTATTAGGTAATTTACGACTTGTTTCTTTTTTTGAAACATCACGATGTTATACTATTGACTCTAGAATCGGAACTGATGTATTTATAGCTCGCAATATAAAGACGCAGCAAACTTGTACAAGTTTGACCGCGTATGCAACAATGTAGCAGTTACAGCCAACTCCACGCGCGGGCATGCTGCTATATTCGTTTTATCCGAGTTTTACGTATTATCCGAGCCTACACCTCGGTTAACGCGAAGGGCTCGGATGAGTTCCGTGCGTCGGATAACGCGGAGACTCGCATAATCGAAGGTCGGATAAGCGTGGTTCTACTGTATATTGTCAGGTGCTGACATGGCATTTCGTATCTATTTCGACGAATTGTCCGATATCCCCATCAGCGAGTTTGGGCGGGTACATTGGCCGTCACAGAGGCCTGGTTTTTCGATCTTGCTGGATGTCTTGTTTGATACCTTCGACCCCGTTAAGACATTCAGCGAAATATCTAGAAAAGCAGGCATCAATGACGGGCAGAGGTCGAGTGGTCAGCGATTATTCCCAAGACCCATACGAAAGAGCACACTTGCGGATGGGTGGGATGGCAAAGGGTACGCAGAGGCAACGAGGCGGCAGAGCCGCGGCGAGCATCCTTAGGACTTCAAAGGCTCAGCAGAAGTAGGACGATACGATACGGCGAAGTCTTTTCACGCGGAGTCTCGTGATATCCGAGAAGGAAAGTTTCGTAGACGCGCGAGAACGGGCTCGGAATTTAAATCGTTCGCCCGGTCAAGTACGTTATACCCCGGCGAGTGGCGTTGCGATCCACGGCGGAAACGGAACGACGGTGCGAAAGAGGAAGTGAGAAACATACAAAGAGGCAAGGGAGAGTCCAGAGATTCGTTGCCGCCTCCCATCTTGCGATGTATACGTATACAGTGGGTTGGGGATCTCAGCAACGTCTTGGAAGTCAAACTGCGACTTTTAAAATAGCGATTCGAGTACCGAATGCAATAGCCCTCGCCCCACTGTTAGCCCGAGGGATCGAGAAAACACACAGACACACACAGACCGACCGGTAGTGGATTGTACAAAAGGTGCGTGGGAGATGCAGGTTGTGAAACTAAAGAAATCCAGCAGGAAGCAGTAAGAGCGGTAGATAATCAGAGGAAAGAAACGAAGAGCTGGAGGGAAGCAAAGGTATCGTCCAAGTGTGGAAAGTCGTACTAAGCGGGATACCAAAAGGGCGCAGGAAAACGAGAAAAAGTGTTTGCTCGTTGTTGAAGAGAAACATTCCCACAATTCCCCGCAAGGGAGGGTATGGGAGCGGGACTTTCGAAGGCGTAATGGGACAAGACCCATCGAGTCCCTGCCACAAACAGCCGCTCACGAGTACAACAATCCTTAGGAGTTTAAACAAGCTGAGAGGCGAAGAGGGACAAGCTGTAGTCCAGGACGGTCAGCAAAACGGACAAGTACAAGTAACGCTTTGTCGGCCAGTGTTTCTCCTCTGGACGTCTTGTAAACACTGCGAAACGAGAAGATACGAGGAATATGCCAGGATTCTTCACTTCCGCGAGATGGCAAATATTGACCTCTCTTCTCTTTTTTCTTGTATTCACTTTATTTTTACCCGCATGCTTCTTTGATGTGACAACATCTTTCGAAGTAGTTCTGAGTGAAAGATGTTCGCAAAATTTATTTCGATCATAGTGTCTCTGGGGGAAATGTTCATCCGGCCGGATTTAGAGTAGTCACTGCCTCGGACTTCTCTTGGAAAGAAGACATGGTCCAAAAACAAAGGGGCGAGGTCGGCAGAGGCACTTGAGGTAATCAGTTCCTGACCCAGCTCTTGGGGATACTTGGAATAATGAAGATCCATTGGAATTGGTGTTGGTATTGGTATATTTATTGCACCCCAGTTGAACTATGAGTCAATATGAAGGAACGTGGTAGCGTCTCGTTTCTTTTCGTCGATGAGTAAATACAGTGAGGATATAATAGTAGTCGAGGAATCTAATAGTAACACACTAAGAAAAAGGATAGTATTTTCTACTATACCAATAGTTCCCTGGAGGAACGTCTATAGGGTAAAAGTGGGGAATATGGCCCGGTCCATATATATAATTGATTAACGTGTTAATCGAGGTGGGCTATATTCACCACTTTTACCCTATAGATAGTATTCGATAGTATATATTCAATGGGTTAAAATATAATTCTAGTTGAAACCGTGATTTTTTGTCACTGCCGTAACTATAAAATGTAAACTTTCTCCCCGGGAACTATTTTTTCTGGTAAAAAGTCAGTATTATTGTATTTACTATCATTTTTTCTCAGTGCATCGTTGGGATACATAGATGACCTAGAATAAGTTATTAAGTTGCTTTAATCTGTCCGAGACCAATCGCCGAAAACAATCAGCATCTGGGACGGCCATTGAGTGGGCTTTACTTTGGAAGGGACTCAGAATAATCAGCACCTCTAAGGTCTCTTAGGTGGGGACTTAGAACTAAGTCCTCACGCGAATCAAGACTGCGCATCTGCGGAAAATCATCTATCCATTGTGGCGTAGCGGACAAGCTTCGGGCGGATCAGGATCTTCCGTCTGTTTGCTGTTTACTATAGCTAGGTTACGGCGGCCAGAGAATACAGGACACGTGTCTCGTGTAACCATACGTTCGTGACTGAGATAAAGGAGGGTGAAGTCCCGAGGCTGTTCGCCGCTTCGTTAAACAGCGAAGTGGCGAGAGGAAAGGAGGAGAGAAATGGAGAATTGCGATGTCGGTGACGTTGTTGGATTCCGTCGCGAGATCTTTGGCGTCGCTGCCAAAGACATCCCGGCTTCTCTCGGACGATACTCCCTCGGAGCTGTCCCGCGGACCGTCCAACGAAGACGAGAGGCAGCGGGAAGGAAAATTGAAGGTGGAGAACACGCGGAGGAAACTCGACGTAGTGAAAGATAACAGAACAACGGGGTCGCCGGAGAAAGCGAGAGCTTGGAAGGAAGGACTAGCTTCCTTGGACAACAGCGCTTCCCGGGGCCACCGTGAATAATTTCGAACCAATTAGCGAGGTAGGTACACGGTGCGCAAGATGCCAGCGGAGCGAGCAGCGACTCCGACGTACCGTGGACGCGCGGTGGAAGACGCGAGACGCAAGAGGTCGCGCTGCGCAGTCTGCGAAGCCATGAAGATCGCTCCGCCGACTAAGGTAGCGAGGCAAATATCCACCCTCAGGCCGGAAAACGGATATACTTGTGCACGAATACCCACCGAGTACTGCATCGCTTGCTCATTAAGTTTTTATGCAACCGGGTCGCCATTTTCATTCGTATGCATAATTTTTGTACCCAAATGGGAAATGTTAAAAGTTACTTGCAAACAAAGTTTGTTATTTTTTTCATAAAGCAAATTGTTTCGTTTCGTCTGCGGGTTATGAAAAAAATTTTGTAATTAAGTGAGTCACAATGTTTCTTATAAAAATGCCAGAGGGGAAAAGAATGTCCTCTTCTCTGGCCGGAAAACGGATATACTTGTGCACGAATACTCACCGAGTACTGCATAGCTTGAACATTCAGTTTTTATGCAACCTGGTCGCCATTTTCATTCGTATGCATAATTTTTGTACCCAAATGGGAAATGTTAAAAGTTACTTATTATTCTAAGTCCCTTTAAAAGACGTATACACTTACAATTCTAAGCCCCACTATTACGGTCCTATTATTAACCAACGTCACGTCCCTATTATTGACATCGATCCTATTACCGACCTCGCCTTACTCAATTATTGACCCCCCTCCCCCCTCCCCTCGATTATTGACACGGTAGAGGTGGCAGCGAAATCTTTTTATATTATAGACAGATTCAGAGATATCATGGATTGAGTATAAATGTTGACGAAGTCCACGGACAGATATAATCTCCATCCATTCGTGACCCGGATTGAATTTCCATCCTCAATTCGCAAACTTTCCAAGCGTCCTCGGGCTTTCTTCGTTCGAACCACCTTTAGCCCACATTCAATTATTATCGACGTTATTAGGTAAAAAAATGCTATATATAGTAACAGAACGTCCTTACACGCAAGTAGAGTGTCATGTTTGGGCGCTAGATGGCGAGTCGGCGGAGCGCTCGCGCAAGTTAAGTGGTCCCTGGCTGCTATAAAGGCTCTTGTCCTTCCTCTACCTTTAGGTTCTTTATCCTAGCTCCTGACACTAAATCACCGCCCACTTACATCATACACGAGGCTTTGCCAAAGCGGTATGATATCCTCGGTTAGTTTTAAAGTTGGGCTAAAGATCAACACAACCTCAAAATATTTTAAAACCA
The DNA here is from genome assembly GCA_030522665.1 of Ichneumoninae sp. A BG-2022a. NCBI lineage: Eukaryota > Metazoa > Arthropoda > Insecta > Hymenoptera > Ichneumonidae > Ichneumoninae sp. A BG-2022a. The sequence continues at coordinate 6,613 of JAPYZC010004191.1, forward strand.
TTTTTCTCCGAAAACGTCTTATAGAAGAAAAAAACGAATTACGGGTTCCCCTGCATGTGTCTGCATAGACCAGTGCGGCCCTCAATTTGTTTTTCAATTTATAGAATAGTTTCGGCGAAAAAATTGATTCACCATTTTTTACTCTATCTCTTTTTTTTACTCTATCGCTTTTTTACTCTAATAAATAATAAATATTTACTCTATCTTAAAGCACAAGTTCTCTGCCAACTGTGTCTAAGAACTGATAGGTAAAGAAATCCACAAAACAGTTTCCTTTACGTCATACTCGAAGGCGTTGTCAGAACGCCGGCCATCGAGCCGCCGCCTTGCAACTCGACAAGATGCGTAAATTTTCGTCCCCCACGCAATATTCAACCGGTCGAATACCCAACTCTATTCCTTCCACTTGGAAGAAGACGATCTAAAAAAATCGTGAGTTCGATATTTCGTTGGCTCAATATCTAATAGCGTCTCGGATATAAGCTAAGACGAGTTCCAGTTCTCGAAACAAGTACCTTAATGTTAATGATCAACACTGCTGAAAGAATCTGTAAAAATGTCCAGAATCTCGGCATAAATAATTGATCACTCAACCAACCCACAATAAATCAGCGCGGTCTTTGCGGTCAATTTAATAACACCGCTTTGAGCAAGTGTTACAAAAGTTTAATAAATATATTTACTTAACTTAATATAATAAATAATAAAAGTACTGGATTGTACTTTTATAAGCGTATAAACTGAGCTACGTTTTTTAGTCTTGGATGATGAAAAAAACATGGAATTCGCGGCGAATGATAGTCGATTGGATAATTTGGATTATTGGATTACCATTCGTAACGTGCGAAACTCATTTCTTGGAACTCCCGATTAGTTACTCCGTAGAGTAAGAAACGGGATCAGCTGCGGGACTTTCTTTCCTCCGATGATCGAATACTGGCTGGAGCAGCGAGTTCGGAGTAGTAACAGATGTTTCATTTTACGAAAGGGAGCGTCGGCGCCGAGTGCGAGAATGACGATAAGGGCCGCAGTTTAAATGAAATGAGGGACAGACATATTGCCGAGAGCGAGTGCACAGAATAATGAAACCTAGCGAACAAGAGCGATAAACGAGTATATAGAAACCCGCAGCGTTGAGAAAGTCCGGGGAATGTAAGAGAGCGCAAGAGTTAAGATGGTTCAAGCAAGACCTTGAAGTTTTCATAATTTATTCATTTTTCTAATTAACTCAAGTTTATTTTCATAATTCGGATATATCGTAGCAAATGTCTTGAACGTATTTCTCTAAAGATATATTTTGAGGTTGTTGTGGGGCTGAGTCTGGGGAGATGAGGTACGAGGGGAGCGCCCTATGCTTACACATTGGGTCGACTCGCTGTTGCCACTCGTTAAAAACAAAATAATAGGAATATTTATGTGATGTTTTGTGGGGCATTTTCTTAGAGACATTTAAATATGGGTTTATTAGTAATTGGACAGCATAAAAAGTGTTCTTCGAATTTTATATAATACATACTTTTTTTATACTTGTATATTTTTTATATAATTTTATACATAAATACTAGTATAATCAGCATATTAATTTATCAACAATATTTAGTTGGCAGCAATGCCGTCTCGTGTTTACAAACTAACCTAACTGTTGAGCATGACTGCAGGGATTGTATATCTATATTTTTAACGACAATGTACACTGAGAAAAAAAAATTGGTTGAATTAAGCAAATGCGCGGTGACATACGTTCGAAGGTGTATTTTGTTGATACAACAAAAATGTTTGTTTCAGTCAACAAATTTTGAATGAATTGAAGCAAATAGTCGTTTACAAAACAATGCTTTATTTGTACTAAACAAATAACAGCTTTGAACGTTTGTCCCCGCGACTTTTGGTTAATCCAACCAATTTTTTTTCTCTGTGTAGGTAACTGTATCAAATTGGGCATGTCGATACGATAGGTAGTGTCATTTCCGTTAATTTATCTCACATGGCCGAAATTTCCTACCAGCATAGCGTTTTGTTTAATCAATAAACAATTAACGATGCTGTAAATCGTCATGCAGAAGGTGCCAAACATTAAAGTGATTATCCGTTCAAGTTTACATACTTTTCTACGTACTTGGTAACATTTTCTTTGAATTACGTATTACATGTACGACAACAAACGTAGGTACATGCAAATTTAGTAAAGTGAAGATGAAGAACTTAAATAGGGTAAATGGCAAAGATGAAAAACTTAAATAGGGTAAAAGTCAAAGATGAAAACCTTATACAGAGTAAACAGCGAAGACTTAATTAGGTATTAAAGGGTAACGTAAATATGCGACTACGATAACGACATAATTACATGTCGCATGTGACAAGATGCATACAAGTCACTTGCCATATAAAAAAATAGTCGAAAATTACCGTATGTCGGATATAAATTTGCCGTATGTATCTCATTTCGTCGAGGGGAGATGAGCCGTGCGGTCGTGAATGAAACGGGGCTTTGGCGAGCTGTAGAAAAGCGATAAAGCGAGAAGAGCCAGAGAGAGAAAGAGCGCGATCGCGGGGCATGGTCGGTGCCTGTTACGTTCCACGTGTGTATAATACGGTTGCTCCCTATGGCCAAAGCCCCGAGGGACCGAAATTTCTCGGGGGTAGGCCGAGAGAGGTTCGCACAAGGGTGTGTTACGCACGTTTCTCCCTTTCCAACAACCTCGTTAAAGTAGCTCTTGCTTTCTTCCCGGCTCGCTTCTCTCTTCCTGTTATCCCTCCCGTTTCGTCGTCGCCCCGGAGAGAACTCTCGCTTTATATCCCGCTCAACCCTCCGTCATTCTTTCTCGCTTGCCCGTTCACTCAGCGTCTAGCTCCCTTTCGACATTCCCTTCGCAGTGGCCGCGGTGTGACTAGCAGGGAAACTGTAACGACGAGCCAATGGAGCAAGGAACCCTCCTTTCGCTCCGAGGTACGCTCTCGTCGCGCAATCTTGCCGTGCCCGACATCGCTGGTTGGAGAATTAAGGGAAGCCTCGGCGGCAAACGACCACAGGACACATTGGGCATTCAGCTTCCGGGGACCGTAATTGTTATACAACTCAATAAAGCGGTACACCACGTGGACAATCTTGTTGGTCACACATCGGCGTATCGATTTCACTACAAAGAAGCCAAAAAGTTGCCATTCCGGACGAAGCAGTCGGTCGATGAAGACCGGGGTAGGATTAAGTGGCGCGTGGCTGTCTGAACTAAAATTGTATGTTATAATACCTTTTGGGTACCAGGATAGGGCGAAAATCTACTCACACTTTGCTTCTGCTCGGCAGGACCTCATTATGCCAGGTCCTACCAGGAGGCTTCTGCACCCAGAAAAAAAATTATCTGACGGCCATCGTTTATTAAGATTAAGTAAAATATTTATTTGATTTAAATAAACATTTATTTCATTTAAGTAACTATTTGCTTGATTAAAATAAATATTTATTTTAATCAAATAAATATTTTACTTAATCTTAATAAACGGTGGCCGTCAAATAAATTTTTATTCTGGGTGTGCACTGAGAAAAATAAATTGTTGTATCAAGCAAATGCGCGGTGACGTACGTTCAAAGGTGGAACGTTCAAATTTTGTTGGTTCAATCTTTTCTTTCTATCGAACATTTTTTCATTCAATCGAACATTTTTTAATACATTGAAGCAAATAATCGTTTAACAAAACAATGCTTTATTTCTACGAAACGAATAACAGCTTTGAACGTACGTCACCGCGACTTTTGGTTAATCCAACCAATATTTTTTTCAGCGTGCCGGACCCGCGTTATGCTAACACCCCTTAGAGTCCCCCTTGAGCCCCATCTTACACTGAGAAAAAGGGATGGTATTTCCTACCGTAACGAAAGTTCCCAGGGGGAACCTCCATATAGATAGTTTGTGATTGTATATACTCAATTGATTAAACTATAATTATAGCTACAACTATAATTTTTGGCCATTGTCGTAACTATAAAATATACACAGAGAAAAAAAATCATTTGAGTCAACAAAATGTGCGCTTACGGGTGGCGAAACAAATGTTTGGTTGATCGAAAGAAATACCACGTTGATCCTTAATACAGCAAGTATTTCGTTCTATCAACCAGAAATTTGTTTCGCCACCCGTAAGCGCTCGTTTGTTGACTCAATCGATTTTTTTTCTCAGTGTAGACGTCCCTCTTGGGAACTATTTACTATGTAAGTTTTTCTCAGTGTAGGGACAAGTTTTTTAGGCCCCAATATGACCTTTCGAAGACTCTTTCACTTAAGTCACAGAAATCCTAGTAAAAAATTTTAAACGCTTCAATTAAGGAAGCCTCTTCAAGATCTCATAAACCCGATGTAACGATCTAAAATTCCTACTATGGAAGGCCTTAGCGCTTTTCGAGGATCCCTTTTACTTACACGGGGGAGGCTAAAATTGCTTTCGCATCCTAAATATGTTTGGCCTTCCCGGATTAACATCCCCACTCCCAGACTCTCGTGTAGGGTCGGGTCTCTGCTTATTACCGAGTCTGCATTGCTTTTTCCCCCCCCCTCCTCGGATTCCCGGCGCTCCTCATCAGGTTGCCGCGTTCGAATTTCCCGCAATAATAAAGTACCGTATACGGAGACAAAAAAAAAGAAAAAAATAAGCAATATAACATTGAGGGGGCATTTGGGGGCAAAAGGTTGGAGGGTGTTAGCGAAAGGACCAAAGAGGCAAGGGAGACGAAGGGAAGTCGTGCCGAGGCGGTGCGCACGTCGAGGGCAGTGAGAGCCAGCCTGGATACGAACCCTACTCGTTATTTATTTCCCGGGGTTTCGTCCGAACCCCCCATTGGGGGAGAGAAAATCCATGACAACTGTCGTCGTGTATTATTTCGATTATATTATTTATGGTCGGATGGAGAGAGCACGAGTTTTGATGATAAATCCGCATCGCCAGTGTGTGTTTTCGTTGCGTGTGTACGAACGAAAACTTACTCGAGAGCGAGGGGGCTCGCAGGAAACTGCATCGATCTGGAATTTGGTGGACATGCCGTTTTGCCCCCTTTTCTCTTGGGCCTCGATTTCACCGAAGCTTTTTTTTTATCTCTGTTAATTTTATTTTACTTTATTTTTTACTCTTCGTCGACTTGAACCTGATTACGTCGACGGTGGGTTTTCTCTCCCTCTCGCGAAAAACCCGCAGCAGAGCGTCGAGCGACGTAATTTCATCCATTTTTATCGTTTGCCGGGCTTTAAGGCCTTAAGCCACTTAGATTTAATAGCGCGGTCAGCTCGCGCGACTGCGTTCCCGCTATGACTGTATACATTTATATATATATATAAACCGTAGCTACTATAATACGAGAGAGCTCGACTGACCGCGAGAAGGCTGTCCGAGCATTTATATTGCTCCGGGTACGTGCGCGAGAAAAACTACGGATGAACGAGAGAAACGCACGGAGAACTGACAAGTACGACGGTATATAACACGGACGCCCCTCCCCCCCCCCCGTGCGAGGATAATCCAGGGTCAAGAATGAACCGTGAGGAAGAAAAGTGTCATCCGGCGTATCTGAGACGTTTGAATAGAGATTGGGCATAGAGATGTGCGCTTCTTTATTGTCTATTAACGGTCAAATTACCGTCACTTGATTATCTTTGACGGTCACGTGACCGTCACTGGATTATCATTGACCGTCACGTGACCGTCTATTGACTGTCATTGACTGTCTCTTGATTATCATTGACTGTGAAGTTATTCTGCAATTGTCCGTTAAAGAACCATCAATCAATCATCGCTCGACCATAGATCGATCATACATCGATCATAGATATAAATTGACCATAGATCAATCGTAGATCGACCGTAGATCGACCGTAGATCGACCGTAGATCGACCGTAGATCGACCGTAGATCGACCGTAGATCGACCGTAGATCGACCGTAGATCGACCGACCGTAGATCGACCGTAGATCGACCGTAGATCGACCGTAGATCGACCGTAGATCGACCGTAGATCGACCGTAGATCGACCGTAGATCGACCATAAATCGACCATAAATCGACCATAGGTCGGCCATAGATCGACCATAAATCGACCATAGGTCGGCCATAGATCGGCCATACATCGTCTATAGACCGGCCATAGATCAACCATAGATCGACCATCTAACGTACGTAAATGTAACACGCGAGAGATTTCACGGTATCTAAATCGGCGAAGCTCGATTGCACTGCGATAGCGTTCGTCCAACGGAACATATAGCCGTGATAATTACACCACCGACGGAATAGAAGTCATCGATATCGTATGGTGTTGACGAGGAGAATCCAGCGCAGCACGGGTCTGCGGACGATCGAACGTGTCCCGGAAAGGCTTCGGACATCGAGAGGTTCTACGGCGAGTGGGAGAATATTGCTTGCACTGCTGTAATTCGAACGTCACGGGCTTTCGGAACGAGGAGAAGTGCTCCTGGCTATCCGCGAGAGGAAACCCTCGCCGTCCTCTGTAACTCGATCGTTCTTAGACTCGAGCGTACACTCCTGAAGCTGTGCATCTCGCTGCCCCCGAGCGCCCGGAATGGGCGAAGCAGAGCCCACACGCGTACACTCCGAGAGAGTAGAGTATTCGGTGACGCACAGCTTACCCGGAACAGCCGACCTCCTCGGACAAGTTCAAACCGCATCGTGTATTTTCGATACAGTCGGATTATACGCGGTTTCATCGATTGAGATATCAGCAATTGCCCAATGGCAATCTGAACATCGGTAATTTTCGATAGACAAAAAAAACATTTTTTTCGACTGATCGACTCGATCGGGGGAACAATAATTGTAATCTTTTCAACGCTAATTTCCAGTCGAAAGGAAAATCTTGCATGAGGCCCATGTATTTTTGACTGCAAATAGACAACACCGCAGAAAAGAATAATAATTATTGTAACGAATATCGTAGCTGACTATTCGTTAAGACACACGGTATTAGTTAGGTTTGACATTAGACGAACGAACGGACGATCGATATGAGATCGATC
>JAPYZC010004192.1:0-11014 GCA_030522665.1 Ichneumoninae sp. A BG-2022a
CGATAGAGTCGAAGGAACCGGAAAGTGTATTGCGTCGCGGTGATAAGCCTGAACGTGCTAGGCATAGGTATTACTATTATTCGCGCCACGAACACAAATGTCGTGTAGTTTTAAGAGTGTGTGATCGCGGGAAGAGGAAAGGTGTCTGGAGAGTGGAAAGCGGGAAAGTGTACGGAAAGTGGAAAGAAAGAAAGAGAGAGAGAGAGAGAGAGCGAGAGTAGGAGTGTGGAGAAGCAAGGCCGCGACCACACGAAACGATAGAGAATTACAATTACATAGTAAGTACAATGGTATGTGTGTGAAACTGTTTGAATGTGTGGAGCTTGCCGGCTTACCGACATCAATTATTGTACTCCCCTTTAGCATTCAGAGAATTCATTATTGATTAAAAGCCGAGTCGATTCCAAAACCGACTTGTTTATTCAACTAACCTGCACGAAATATCGGGAACGTCCTGTACGGGACGAACCGGAGACGATCCCGGATAAAAATAAATATAACTCGTCGCGCTTCACGCGGCGAGGTTTATCGTGACGTAACACGCCCGTACGTCACATATAAACTGGTGTCAGAAGTGGGATACCGGTTACTTCCCGTAATTTCGTTTTTTTTTTTTGTTATAAATTAAAATCATTTCTTTTTTTGTTTTCTTCCCCTTTCCAAAATTTTCAAAATTTGATTTTCACACGTCTATTGACAATCGAATTTTCCGCGACTGCAATTGTAATTGGAAGTTGAAATATAATTATTACCATGGCTGATCCGGAAGTTGTTCGGGCACTCGACATGTCTGCGCAATCAGTGCAGAACATGACGAGCATGATGCAGGGAATGACCCTGCAGAATCGCTTCAATAATCTGCCACTGTACGACGGGCAGGGAATCTCCCTAAGAGACTTCCTGCAGGACGTGCAGAATTTGGGGTCAGTGTTCCAGCTGCGGAGGAAAGCGACTACGTCGCGATCGTCATTAGCAAGTTGCGCGGTTCCGTTCGCAACTGCCTGCACGGTCTCCAAGTCAACACGATCGCTGAATTAGTAAAACTACTAAAGAAGCGGCATCTTTCCGCTAAGACTTATGACTATTACAATGCTAAATTATCATCAATGCAAATGTTGAAAGATGAAACCGTCGGTGGTTTTTACGATAGGATACGGTCCGTCATTACCTGCGGTAGGAACGCGTACCGGGCGGAATACGAGACCGAGCCGCCGGCGGAAAACAAGGATCCTTTGTACGGAGTTGGGCGAGGCACCTTCATCAGGGGGTTGCCGGCGCAAATGAGCGCGGGAGTGCTCATCCAAAAGCCCAAAACACTCGAAGAGGCTTATGAGCTCGCGGAATACCTCGCCGATAATCTTCCTCCGCAAAGATCGGAGGAACGGAGCGAGGCTTTGGTGTTTTACTCGCGCGACGGCGAACCGCGAGAGTTCGTGCCGCGAGCGGGTCAATCGGGAGCAGGCGGCAACTCTCCGCGAACGGAGGGAAATGGAAATTTTAATTCAGGACCGGCTGTGAGACGAGATCGGTCCACATCACCCTGGACGACTCGTCCCGGTTTCGATTGGCAAAAGGAGGGTTGCGGTGACCGTTATTGTTGGTACGGCCGAGGTTGCCCTTGCTGTCCATGGAACCGGGCATACGTGCAGCGGGCGAGCAATGCCGATCATTTAAACTCACAATCGGCTCGCCCCGGCACTCCGACGGCGAGCCCAAACAGACCAGCTTCACCGGGGACGGCGAGTCGCTCGCCCGACCGCCGACCGTCAGTGAAGTTCCTGGAAAACAATGCCTTGTCCTCTGGACTCCAAACCCCGTCGAAGACCCAGCAGTAGAGATGACAGCTCCGGAGCTACGTCATAAGAAAGGTAAATTCTTCCTGGATACGGGCTCCGCGGCCAGTCTAATAAAATTGAGCGTTCTCGACGAGGAAATGAGGGTTAATAACGACGATATCATTTGGATAACCGGTTTAGAGGAAACCCTGATTCCCACGTTGGGGTCAGTTTTCCTTCATTTTTCGGAAAGACCGACGAAGTTTCACGTCCTACGTAATTTACCATTAAAAAGCGAGGCACTTATCGGTAGGCCGTATTTTTACGAAGAAGGAGCCGAAATATCCTTCCATCATAAATCCTTAGTCACGCGAAACGACCCGATTCGGCCTAAGCCGTTTCTCGAGAACCCGTCGGTGAATCACGGGGGCGCGGAAAAAGTATTAATTGCACGGGAAAAGTCCGCGAATAAGAAGTTCAAACTGCGCGCGCGTATGCGTGAACAAATTCCGCTGCCCGTCACGGCGATTTGGACGAAGGGTACCTGCCGCGGATAGCTACACTCGCGGGGGTTTACATCGGTAACGCAATCGTGACGAATCAAAAAGGAACCTGCCACGTATTGGCAATAAATACGCGATTCGAGGATGTAGAAATCGAATTGCCACCTCAAGAACTCGAGCCGTTCGAATATGGCCATCCGGACGAAGACGATTCGTTATCAGACCCGTCAGATACCGATCGGGACGTTGGTCCTCCCACCGATAGGGTAAGCGCGATTATGAAAATATTAAGACTCAATCATCTCAGCGGCGCCGAACGTACACACGTCTGCAAATTGATAGAGGAATTTCCTTACCGATTCAAACTACCGGGAGATAAATTGCAACGAACCGATCTCGTGTATCATCGTATTCCGACGATTGACGATTTGCCGGTGAACGCGAAGCAATATCGATTTCCCGTTGTTTACCGTAGCGAGCTCGAAAATCAGGTACAAAAGAAACTCGGTGACGGAGAAATAACGCATTCGCGCTCCCCGTATAATTCACCGGTGTGGATTGTACCAAAGAAACCCGACTCGCAAGGACGACCCCGGATGCGCATGGTTATCGATTTTCGAAAGCTAAACGAAAAGACGATCTCCGACGCATATCCGCTACCGAACATGATAGAAATCTTGGAACAACTCGGCCAGGCTAAGTATTTTTCTACTTTTGACTTGGCCAGTGGGTTTCAACAAATCCCTATGGACGCTTGGGATGTTACAAGCATGACCGCGTTTTCTACTCCGAACGGTCATTATGAGTATACTCAGATGCCGGAAGGATTGAAAAACGCGCCCGCAACGTTTCAACGTTTGATGGATCGCGTACTGGTGGGACTCCAGGGGACGGAATTGTTCGTCTACCTGGACGACGTCGTAGTATTTGCAAAATCCCTTTGAGAGCACGAGACAAAGATTCGCCGACTTATGATGCGTCTGGAGGAGGCAAACCTGAGTCTAGAGCCCGACAAGTGCGAGTTTCTGCGCAGAGAAGTGGCTTATCTCGGCCACATCGTGAGCTGCGAGGGCCTGAGGATGGACCCAAAAAAACTCGTGGCTGTGCGAAATTTTCCGGTTCCGAAAAATCAGAAAAACGTGCGAGAGTTTCTCGGCTTAGCCGGTTATTATCGGCGTTTTATTAAAGATTTTGCTGCGCAATCCAAGCCATTGTCGGACTTACTCAAAAAGGGAAAGGCTTTCCATTGGGGACAACGAGAAAAGAGAAGTTTTCGGAGGCTCCGAAAAGCCCTTTCTAGGGAGCCGATATTGCAATATCCTGACGTAACGAAACCATTTACTTTAACAACGGACGCGTGGGACCTCGCGCTCGGCTCCGTATTGTCGCAAGATCATGACGGCTTCGATCTTCCCGTCGCTTATCACTCGCGAATATTTTCCCCGGCCGAAACGAACTATTCAACAACAGAAAAAGAATGTCTCGCGATTATTGATTCGATCGAGCAATTCGCAACTTTTTTATACGGGAAAAAAATCACACTCGTGAGCGACCACGAACCTCTCAAATGGATGCGAACTACACTCGATCCAGGCAAGAGGCTCGCCCGGTGGAAAATGCGTTTGCAAAAATACTATTTTGATTTCGTGTATAAGCCGGGACGCTTGAACGTCAATGCCGATGCTCTCTCGCGTAATCCGGTGAATTCAGACCAGTCAAGCTCCAGCACTGACAGTGATTCAAGCCCGGATAAGGAAACTCGCGAGGTCCGCAAAGTGTTCCCGACTTCGTCCACTTCTGCGGATAAGAGCGCAATTCCTAAGCGCAAAATCGTACAACCAAAATCTATATTGAAGCCAGCACTATCCTCGAGTCGTGAACGGGCCGCGTCTGCATCAAAGTCCGCCCAGGATGCGGTGGCCGCGCGTACTCGCGCAAAATTACGCACCGTAGCCGTCCCGCCACCGAATTACAAGGAGGTGGAAACGAGTTCGGATGTCTCGGATGTCCCCGCAGAGCGCGTGCATCGGAACACGTTGCCGGTACCTCTTCTTCCACCGAAACGACCGATCACCCCTGGGGAACCCGCTGTCGTCGCGGAAAATGTTGACCCTGAGACAATACCCGCCCCTCCTACAGCTGCTGCAGCGACGAAAAGCCCCGACATAGCTGTAGAGCTAAGTCCTCCTGCGGAGGATACAGAGGACGATGAGGTATTCCAGCCGGCCGCGGACGTCTTACCGCCGGGAAGCTCGGAGTTTGCTCCTCAGTCGGTGCGAGAATCAATCTGTAAGTTTGATAAATCGCTGCGTGAACTGGAGGAGCGGTATGCTAACAAGAGTAACGTAACGGTCCGGGACGAGGCGGGTCGGATTAGGGAGTCACTAAATAAATTTGACGAGACGATACGACTGTTGGAGGAACGTTTCGCGAACAAAGATAAGTCGCGAGGCCCCGACGGAGTCATTTTGGAAAAAGATGAGTTTGAATGGCCGGACTTCGTGTCGGAGGGAGACGATGTCGACCCCGAGGCACAGCGCATACTCGACGAAATTGCCCCCTTCGACGAGTCAGGTGACCAAGTTCTTCTCCGACGATTAGAAAAATTATCGGCGAAGGAGTCCGGCGTGACGGAGACCGAATTACTTCGGCGCGTAAGCCTGAAGGGTACCGGGCACGCCAGCGACGGGACGGAGGCTGACGACGAAGGCGAGGCGGGTGCCGATAACCGGAGCGCGCCTGATGCGGCGTCGAAAGCCGATGCGACGGAAATCCTCAACAAACCCAGGCGAACAGTCAGGTGGTCGTTGCCTCCTGCGGGAGTCACCCCCAATGCTCGGTCGACTCCCCATCCTTCTCGTGTAAAAATGCGTGACATATCGGGGGGGGGGGGGGGAGGCGACGGAGGAAACCATAGATATCTCTCAGGAACCCGTAAAAATCGGAAAAGATCCCGAAATCATGGGATTGTCCTCCTCCGATTCCGAGAGCGAAGGGATTGCCAAAAAGCTCGTCGAGCCGGACACAGAAAGTTCCGTTCGTCCAGTTATCGGCACCCGGGAATGCCTGACGTATAAAGCAGACAATTACGTTCATTTTATATCCGCGGACGGAGAATTGACAACCATAATCGGAAAGTTATTGGCCGTCCTCGGAAAAATTGACGCGTCTGAAATAAAAACCAGGGGTTTACAGGTCGGACAGGTAGCTGTAACGCCGATCGGCGAAAGGAAGGTATACAGCGTCGTCGTAAAATCCCGTTATTTCGAGCGAACGGACGAGGAAAATATAATCAAGGGATTAACGAACCTGAAAGAAATTCTAACGCGCACGAACGTCGAAACATTTCGAATTTCGCGTGCGGGAGATTTTTCCGACAAACTGGCCGGTGACCGAATTGTTCAAATTTTGCATGAAATATTCGGAAAGTCTGGGATCGGTGTGACTGTCTGTTACGGCGGCTTGCAGCTGCCGTCGGCAGAGGAACGCCCTCAGATAATTGAGGAATTTCACTCGAGCTTAATAGGAGGACATCGAGGAGTGACAAAAACCTACCGGAAAATTCGGGAACGTTTTTATTGGCCCTCACTTCGCAATGAGGTTTAAAACTACATCCGACGATGTAAAGGATGTCAGGAGCAAAAGCTTGTTCGAGCGAAAACTCGTGAGCCGATGCTGCTGACCGATACAGCGGCCGATACATTCGATAAAGTGTAAAGTGACTCGACACTGTAGGGCCACTGCCGACAACACCGCATGGAAATAGGCATATTTTGACCATGCAGGATAATCTATCGAAATATTGTCTCGCCGAAGCGATACCGGATCTCAAAGCTACGACTATCGCCGAGACCATGGCGCGACGATTAATCGCTCAATTCGGAGCGCCTCGCGCGATTCTTACGGATCGAGGCTCGGCCTTCACCAGCAGCCTCTTCGTAGAAATTGCGAAAATATTCCGAATAAAATTGCTGACTACTTCCGGGTATCGTCCGCAGACAAATGGAGCACTCGAAAGAAGCCACATAATGTTAACTGAATATATAAAACATTATGCCACGACGTATGACGACTGGGATCGCTTGCTGCCCTATTCAGAGCTAAGTTATAATACTAGCGTGCATGAACCGACAAATTTTACGCCATACGAAATTGTCTACGGGAAGCTACCTCGGCTACCGAGTGAATTTCCGGTGGGCAATAAATTGGAAACCTACAATTCGTTCACCATCGCGCTGATAAAGCGTCTCGCAGAATTACGCGCGATGGCGGGGGAAAATCTCAATAAAGCCAAAGAACGAACGAAGTTTTATTATGATCAGAAAGTCCGCCCTTTCGAAGGCAAGGTAGGTGATAACGTCTACGTCTTAAAATAGACACGGAAGGGAAAATTTGATTGTCAATATCACGGGCCTTATAAAATAATAGAGATTTCGGATCAAAGCAACGTCATCCTAGAAGCCCCTAACGGAGTTAGAATTCGAAAACATTTTGACAAGGTTAAGCTGGCATATGAATGATGTGTGAAGAGATTGTGAGTCATAGAGATTCGACCGTCGCACGGCATGCCGAGGCATGACGCGTGGCGCGAAGCGAATGACAGAAAAAGAAATGTATTATCGTAAAAAAAAAAAACTCACGCTCGCTTCGAGTCTCTACGGCAATGAAATAAAATTGTGCTGCGAGAGGAATGAAACCGAATGATAAAAATTAACCGTGTATATCGTGAGTAAATAAATTAAGGATTGTGTTCGCAGACGTTACGCGCAAACGAGTGTACTAGTGTCAACGGAGAACATCGGCCAAGGACAATGAATATCCTAACCGTGATCGCGAGCGTAATGGCCGTCGTGCGGGGTAACTTGCGTCCGGAGAATGCGTATCACGTTACGCCTGTGACAAATCAGCCGGGACTATATTTCGAGCGCGTGGCCGCCCTGCGCGTGCAACACGTGGATTGGAAGGTGACCACGTTCATCGACGTCGAAAAATTCCTAAGCGATTTTCCGAAAGAAGAGGAACAGCTAATAAATCTACTCGAACGATGCCGTGAAGTGACTTACAACCTCTTCCTGGGCACGAACTTTCCGCGCGGGAAGTGCCAGGAATTAACCAATTCCGAGCATCTCCTCAGCAGGATCGAGCATGCGAAGATGTGCGCGGCGGAACTTTCAACGATCTCGCATGATTCTTCGCCGGTCAAGCCCGTCGTCGATCCAATGATAAGATCAATGAAGAAACGCTCCGTGCCCTTGGGATTCATCGGGTCATTGAGCAAGTCACCTTTCGGAACAATGAACGAGGAGGACGCGTAATATATCAACGGTCAGATCGATAGATTGTTTGCCGACCAGGCAGATCTCACCCATCTGATGGGAAAACAGATGCATATTACTCGTTTGCAACTTCAAGAATTGCATGAGGAACATGTGTCCGAAACAAAAAGAGTCAATGAGATATCGAAACGCATCCAGGCATTGTATGAGGCACTCGGAGGCGTCACGAAGGATACCGCGGAAGTAATATTCCGGATCGAGCTCGTCAATTACGCCCGTCGCGTGGAATTGAAGGTGGATCGCTACATCGAAGCGTGCGGACATTATCTGCGGGTGATAACGACTGCCCGGGATGGCCGCTACGACCCAGCCGTACTCTCAGCGGCGCAGCTATTGGCCGTCTCTCGCGAGATTCAGGCGCGGACGCCGGAGTTCGAATTTCCTCTCTCCGCCGAGCATCTGCGCGGCGAACTGCTCGCTCGTGTAGCACCTGCCGACTTAGTTTTTCACGGCGGAAGAATATTAATCGTGACTCACATTCCGCTATTGGATCGCAAGAGTTACACTTTATACCGAATGAACCCATGGCCGGTTCCACAAAATGACATTAACCAAACGGGATCCGCTCATATTACGTCGGCGACGGATTACATCGCCGTCTCGGCGGACCATCGTTCGTATTTCATGGCCGATTCGATTTACATCGGAAGCTGCAAACACCTCGAGCAAAAATATATTTGCTCCATGGAAACACCTCTTTACGAGGTCTCGACATCGGAGCAGTGCGAGGCGATCATGTAAAATCATCCGTCGCAGGCGGCTTATCGCAAATGTAACATAAGAAGAAGACCGCAGCACGGAGCCTTCTGGACGCATTTACCGTCCCAAGGGGCTGGCTATTTTCCCTCAACGAACCAGAATTAATACACATCCTGTGTATCGGGAATGTTGAAATCACAACAACGTTGAACGGCGCGGGAATATTGCACTTGAGTCCCGATTGCGTCGGACGAACGCGAACGACAGTGTTAACGGGCATACGAACGTATGAAAGTCGCGAACAATATTTTTATATGCCCGATGTAACCCTAAACATCTCAATCATGGTGCGTGGGCTGTTGAGTTTGTCGACGACCATGGCGCAGGCACTGTTTAAAGAAACACGAGAATCCGATCAACCATCGAGGGGAACCAGCTCTTGGAAGATTCAAGAGGACGGAGAGTCTCTCTTCGAAATTGAGAAGCGGGTCCGAGAAATCGGAACGCATCGGCGCGACCGGCAACAACAGCATAGCCTGTTTCTCATCGGATTTTCCGTCCAGGCTTTCCTAGCTGGAACGTTCGTGTTATATTTATTACGTGCGAGAGCCTGGAATTTGGTCTCGGGTCTTTGTGCAGCGTGCAAGAAGAAATCAAAGCCCGAAGAAATAAAACTCAAACGTAGAGCGAGTATCGAGTGTGGCCGAGGGACTCAGTCATCACCACAGTCGAAACCAAGTTATCGCTCTCCTAGTACCTCGCGTCAGAGTGCGGACTCGGCAGTTTCCGAGGATTCGAGGAAAGGCGCCGTTATCTCAAGTGGAGTCGAGCGGCGAGACAAAACACTCTCGCGCTCGCTTCCACCGTAGGACCCAATGCGGGATTGAGTGACCGACGGCCCTGCTAGGGCCCTGCTACCTCCCACCAAGTTAAACTGGGGATGGTGTGAGGCCTGGCGTCGGTAATTATCGAAGCCAGTTTAGCTCCGAGGTCCCGCGCGTGCACTTCATTACCTATAATAGGTGTACGATCACGCGTTCAACACGAATCGCAGATACGTGTAAAAAGGTGTCCAAAAGGTGCCAAAAAAAGTGTCAGTGAAAATAAATACGAACTAATAAAATGCGAATACCGACGAAATAAATCAAATAAAATTAAACTAATCATGGATGAAAAAATTATTAATACAGCAATGCGGGGCCAGTGCGTATGCTGCGTGAAGCGCGCGCCCAAGTGCATAAATTGGGAAGAATGCTTCGAGCGGCAGCTTATGGAAGGCCGTGGCTTCCGTATCTGCGTGTTGTGTGGCGATGGTCACGGTGAGCGCGAGAGGCAACAGCACGCCGGGGCGTGCATGGCAAGGTACATTTGTCGCGTTAAGGAGCTGCGCGACTCGCAAGTGGCCGACCGGCTGCTCCCGTATGCCGGGGATGCCGCCGCGGGAGCGGGGCACGACCGCGAGGCTGAAGGCGGAACTAAGGCTCGGCCGTCGCAGCTTACTGGTGAGCACGACGGGCCTGCCGTTCTGGGGGATCTCCAGGCGTCGTTGGCATGGATGTACCCGGGATCCGGGATAAAGAAGCCGACGGCACAAAAATCAATGATCTTCGCTACCCGACGCCCAAGACCTGCGAAAGTCGTGGTCAAGTACAAGGGAGTCCAGGCGGAGGCGAAGATACGAGAAAAGTCTACGCAGACGGCCCGGCGAGGACGTCCATTTTATACGATGGACGGGGGTCGTGCAGACCAAGCGCCCGCTCCTCGAATCGGACCGAGAGAGAATCTACTCTCTTTTCGAGAAACTGCGCCGCGCCGTAACCAACGTCATCGGCGAAGGTGGCCTCGACGCGGAGGACGAGGCAAGCCACGAGGAGGATGTGGCGAGCATCGGGGATTCGGCGGAAATCGACGTACCGACTGCACACCACCCGGACGAGGCATACGCTGGCGCCGGTCGGCAGCTCGACGAGCTCGAGCGAATTCTTGATGCCAGGAGGATCGCGCTGGAGCACGCAATGGGACTGGGCTCGTCCGGGTCTAGCGACGGCGAGGAGATCGAGGGATTCATCCCGCGGGAGTCATCCACGCCTCGCGGCGAGCCTGGAGAATCGGAAGCGGCCGGAGAATTCGAGACAGAGGTCGAGGTCTCGTTTGTTTCGGCCCAGACCGACGGCGGCCTGGAGGAGACCGAGTTGTCGAACGCGACAGACTCTGCCTCGGATGGGACAGACACCGCCTCGAGTGCGTCAGACACTGCTTCGGAGGTCGCCGACGGTGACGACTGAACGAGTCGACGGCGAGGGAACACGGCCGTCGCCTCAGCCCAGCTGTCGACGGCGAGGGAACCCGGCCGTCGCTTCATCGCCTGTGCCGACGGCGAGTGTGCCGACGGCGAGGGAACACGGCCATCGCCTGTACCAGTGCCGACGGCACCACTCAGTATATTCGGCAACTAATAAAAACTCTAAGTGAGGATTAATGTGCGCGTGAAGTGTTACGAGCCGGATCCAACTGTCGGTATCGTACCAATATTTTTATCTTATATCTTTTTATCCTATCACATATATTTTACTCCTATTCTTACAAATCTATAACGCCGGCAATTTTATTTTTATTTTATTTTTATTTTATTTTTATTTTATTTTTATTTTATTTTTATTTTATTTTTATTTTATTTTTATTTTATTTTTATTTTATTTTT
>JAPYZC010004193.1:0-10694 GCA_030522665.1 Ichneumoninae sp. A BG-2022a
GAATATTTAGTTGATTGAACGAATATTTAGTTGATTGAACGAATATTCAGTTGATTGAACGAATATTTAGTTGATTGAACGAATATTTAGTTGATTGAATAAATATTTAGTTGATTGAACGAATATTTAGTTGATTGAACGAATATCTGTTGATTGAACGAATATTTGTTGATTGAACGAATTTTTAGTTAATTGAACGAATATTTGTTGATTGAACGAATTTTTAGTTAATTGAACGAATATTTAGTTGATCGAACGAATATTTAATTGATTGAACGAATATTCAGTTGATTGAACGAATTTTTAGTTAATTGAACGAATATTTAGTTGATCGAACGAATATTTAATTGATTGAACGAATATTTAGTTGGTTGAACGAATATTTAGTTGATTGAAAGAATATTTAGTCATGTGACCGAATAATTAATTGAATTGACTGTTCTGTTATTGATTGTAAAAAACATTTTGTTCAATCGACCGAAAATTTCCTTCGCCACCCGCAACCGCAGCTTAGTTGATATTACCAAACCTTTTTATCGGTGTATAACGTGATGGAAAAAAATATCGTCTTTTGCTTACCCGATGTCGAAAGTCCGCTTGTACTTGAATCCTTTTGATATGCCGAACGTGATCCATGTTGGGAAGTAAGATTTTCCAACGGCAACCATTTCGCAAAAGCGACTACCGAATGCTTGCTCCGTATCGTCCAACTCAAATAAAGCTCCTTTATCGAAATGACATGCCGCACTGTAAAGCGATTTCTGCGTAGGGTGCAGCCACATACGACGTCCCATCAATTGGTCAACACCCATATCGATGGATAAGTTAGTGGCCAGCATCTGCACGTTAATTTATTGTTTATTGAAAATAAACTTCTCTCGAAATTCGTGAGTTGCGGATTAGTAAAATGTTTACCGCATATTCACGGACGGCAGGAGAGCTGTCAAAAATGGCAATTTCGTAGTCGGTGTCTTTCAACATTGATTCGATATCTTCAAAGGGCGGTTGCAACTTTACATTCGTCATATGGGATATGACATGAGAGCTCAAAACTATAAGCAGTAACCAGGCAAATATCTTTTTCGATACACCAAATATTTTACTTCGTCGATCCAGAGTCTCGGGTATGAAACCTTGGGAGCAAAATGCAGCGAAGGTGTAAAATAAATGATCGTGCAAACTGTGTCGTTGCTCCGTGTCGCCGGACACTTTGATCGAAATATTTTGCAATAGATATCCAAGCGCGCTCAAGAGAAGAAAACAGAATATAATGGCGAACCAAACTTTGCGCTCGAATATGTTGAACATCCAATTG
Source organism: Ichneumoninae sp. A BG-2022a (assembly GCA_030522665.1). Classification (NCBI taxonomy): domain Eukaryota; kingdom Metazoa; phylum Arthropoda; class Insecta; order Hymenoptera; family Ichneumonidae; species Ichneumoninae sp. A BG-2022a. Next base: position 1,316 of record JAPYZC010004193.1, read on the forward strand.
GTATCGGACTTCCATTCAGGCTTGATGTATATTCTGTATCTGGTAAAATTGGTTTATAGAAAAATACAATTTTAGGAACTCTTTATTTGAACGAGACTAATAAATTATCACGAAATAGCGTACTTAGTCTTCCAGATGGGCGTTGTGTAATCCACCAGTCGGTCCAAACCTGACGAGGTGAATGCCATTCTGGGAACTATCTGTATCTCGTTTCTCTCAATCATTCCAAGTGCGGTCAACTGCCATTGCTGATACATTATTGCTAAATCGTGGACTCTAGTCGTTACCAGGCTATCGGATGATCGTAGAATGTTAACGTTTTCAATTCGCATCGCTGCTGTGGCTATTAAATGAGCTTTGTACTCACGTAAAGTTTGAATATTCGGCTAGAGTATTCCATATTTCCCCGCAAACACCCGTGATTTTAGTGTCATTGTCAATGAAATTTACCATGTTATCGTCCTGAAAGTATCGCTCGATAAGCCGATTGCATCTCTCAATTCATTTCTGAAGTATCCGGCACATTTACATCTTTAACACTCACAACTCTACCAGATAACATCTCTACCATATTACAACTCTACCGTATTAGAACTCTACCAACCTCTCTACCACTGAAGAAAAAACTCAACCGGAATTGAAATAAAATTCTCCCGGAATTGAAATAAAACTCTCCCGAAATTGAAATAAAATTCTCGCGGAATTGAAATAAAACTCTCCCGAAATGGAAATAAAATTCTCCCGGAATTGAAATAAAACTCTCCCGAAATTGAAATAAAATTCTCCCGGAATTGAAATAAAACTCTCCCGGAAATGAAATAAAATTCCGGCAGAGTTTTATTTCAATTCCGGCAGAGTTTTATTTCAATTCCGGGAAACTTTTATTTCAATACCGGTAGAGTATTTTTCTTCAGTGGTAGAGATTTTGGTAGAGTTGTACTATGGTAGAGGTGTTTGGGGAGAGATGTTTTCTGGTAGAGTTGTGAGTGGTAGAAATGTAAATGTGCCAAGTATCCAGCTCCAAAGCAACTCGTTTCTTCAACTTCAACATTACTGACCTGAACGGAGCCAAGTTTTAAGACCGCGCCCTGAAAGTTGTGCTTCTCATTTTCTCGACTTTTCGCCACAATTTCTTGTTCGTAAGCGCCGAACGTTGAGACATTGGCTACGGGAATAAATTTCTGGAGATTTCGACTCCAGATGAGACTTCCGGGCGCGTAGCCGTCGACAGAGCGATATCGCTGAATTGCAAGGATAAATAACAAAAACTTGAACGGACGACACATCGTCTTAACTTTGAGACCGCGGAACACTGTAGCGGATACGATGATTACCGACGAACAATTGACAGTCAATAGTAGCGATGGCCAACAAGTTGCACGTGGATCGAGGGATGCATTTGTCGGCACCTCTGTAATTCCATGCATCGCAGCACTTTATTCGCGATAGAATATAATTTCTTTGTCACGATCGTACGCGCCATTATCCGCAATTGACTTCGCGTGTTATATTCTTATATTCTGATACGCCACGGGGATGGCTTCAAGGTCATTCGGAAAGCCTATTTCCGTCATTCTGCAAAAATAACTGCAAAAACAATGTCGACTTCGAAAACCGGAGAAAAAAATTTCAAGATGGCTTCTCCATAATACCAGCAAGAACATTCTGAATCGAACGATTGCGCATTTGAGGATTCGGATTTTTCAAGGTTCAACCGCAAAGAACTACATCATTGACACAGAATTTTCGGCTTTATTGAATTATTTTATAAACGTTTAAGGATGCAACACACATACATTCCCAACCAAATGTTTAATTCGATCGAGATTTGTTGTCAAGACTTTTCATTTTGCATAATGATAATAACAAAAAGTTATCAACAAATTATTATTTAAATAATAATTTGTTTAAACAAAAATCAGAACATTTTTTATTTCCACATTTCAGATCAATTCCTTGAAAATTAATGTTCTTGCCACCTTTAATACAGTTGATTTTTTATCAGATTTTTATACTAATAGGAAGTGTTTAAATAGTAGTATGGGAACGCGGGACAAAATGGTACACCGGGGCAAAACGGAATGATGTGACAAAACTCAATTCTCCAATAACTTTTCGATGGTGGCGATGGTGGTACGTGGGACAAAACGGGTTCGGAAATCCGGATGTATCGTTGGGACAAAATGGGGCATCCAAAAATCATTGGAAAATTGAGTTTTGTCCACGCTGTCCTGTTTTGCCCCGCTGTGCCATTTTGCCCCGGTCTCCCTTAGTAGTAGTAGTGCACTGAGAAAAAGGATAGTATTTCTCAGTGTATCGAATAGGTCCCAGGGGGAACGTCTATATAGATGGTTTCTGATAGGGCATATCCAATTGGTCAAATCATAATTGTGGTTGCAACGACGATTTTTTGTCATAGTCGTAACTATAAAATATAGACGTTTCCCATGGGAACTATTTTTTATGGTAAAAAGTCGGTATTGTTGCTTTTACTATGTAATGAGTTTATTGACAATCCATAATACGTAACAGATTTTTTGTATCTAATAGATTTTTCTTTCTACACCTATATTGTATATTGCCAATTGGCCATACATCTTACTTATATCTGCGAATATACGTGTGAGAAGCGACCTTAAAAACAATGAAAGTTCCACCAAACTATATGACACACGTGAAATATCGTGACACTTTAAACAAGTCATAATGAGGAGTCGGTTCTATTGCAACAATCATAAATTTTTTAGTCCAAAACAAACATTAATTAATTGGCGATTGTAAATCAGTGAAGATCCAACTTTAGTTGTAAAATGTATTACGTGGACATTCATTGTTTTGGGCGAGGGAACGTTTTGGACCGACGACAAAGACGTTCTGCACGTAGATTGGCACTCTTGATCCATCCGATAGTTGAATTTCAGGCCTGATTCGATTGTTTTGATAATTGACTGCAGGCAGACGATGCGCGTTTAGGCCAGCCTTTCCTATCAACCCCTTTTCACGAACGGGTAGTCGTTGATTACTCTTGTAGACGAAGACGATAACCTCCAGAACAAATATTATGGCCGACGCGACAATACCTATGCCAAGAATCACGAAGAGCATTAAAACTTGATCGAAAGTTACAGGCGTGAATGAATTTCTCGAGTCAACAGTCTCGCTCGGGGTCTTCATCCAGCGTTTCTTCAATCCATCGATGAGCCCAAATTCCCTCATTTTTAATATGCTAAAACAAACATTTTTTTTTTCTTCACTGTAGGAATTTGAAGTCGTTGAAATTGATGAAAAAAAAATCGTTTTTTCCCGACTACGGTAAAAAGGCCCTAATCATGCCTGCAATCGGGGTGGAAAGTGGCCGATTCTTGACCAGCGGGAGGAAAAGTGATTTAGCGGGAGGAAAAGTTCACTTTTCCTCCCGCTGGTCAAGACTCGGCCAATTTCCATCCCCGTTCCAGACATAGAAATATGGCCACTTTTTAGCACAGTCGGGAAAAAAACAGCGTACGCCCCTCGGCAAGAAGTGCCTTTTCACCTCGTGTCAATCTCTGCCCTCGCTTCGCCCGGGCATCAAACTTCACACTCGGTGAAAAAACGCACTTTCCTCCCTTGTGGCATAATATACTATTTTTGCTTACCCGATATCGAAAGTCCGCTTGTACTTGAATCCTTTTGTTACGCCGAACGTGACCCACGTCGGAAAGTAAGATTTTCCAACGGCAACTATTTCGCAAAAGCGGTTCCCGAATGCTTGCTTCGTATCCTCCAACTCAAGCAAAGCCCATGTTATTTGTTTGGGCTCACATACTAATTTGTGTATGTCCCTCTGCGATGGCGACCAAAACACGCGATTCTTCATCCTTACCCCATTTTTTGATAACTTTTGCATCACCATCTGCACATCAATTTATTGCCGTAAGAACAAAAGTCTTTCGAAACTTTTCAGTTGTCGATTCGTGAAATTTTTACCATATATTTATCGGCGGCAATGGAGTTTGAATACATTTTAATGCTGCGGTTGGTCTTGATCAACAGCGATTCGATGTCTTCGAAGGGTGGGTGCATTCTTAGATTCGTCATGTGGGATATCACGTGAGAGCTCAAAACTATCAGCAGCAACCAAGCAAATATCCTTTTCGACACGCCAAATATTTTGCTTCGTCGATCGAGACTATCGGGTATGAAACCTTGGGAGCAAAGTGTAGCGAACGTGTAGAACAAGTGATCTTGCAAATAGTGGCGACTCCTCTCGTCGCCGGACACTCTGATCGATGCGTTCTGCAGCAAATATCCGAGTACGCTCAGGAGAAGGTAAAAGAACAAAATGGCGAACCAAACTTTGTATTCGAACATGTTAAATATCCAATTGGTGTCGGACACCAGTTCAGGCTGGATGTATATTCTGTATCTGGTGAAATTGGTTTATGGACAATTAAAATTTTATGAAGTTTGCATGTGTGCGAAACTAATTAATTATCACGAAATTACGCACCTGGTCTCCCAGATCGGCGTTGTGTAATCCACTAGGCGTGAATTTGACGAGGAGAACGCCATTCTGGGTACGATTTGTGTCTTGTTTTGCTCGATCAGTGAAAGGACGCTGAACTGCCGGCCTCTCTGCTTTTGGAGCAATCTGTCCACTTTAATTGTTTTCAGGCTGTCGAATGGTCGTAGAATTTTAACTTTTTCTATTCACGTCGCTACTGGGACTAGTGGATGGGCGCAAAACTCACGTGAAGTTTGAATATTCGGCGAGAATGTTCCATATTTCCCCGCAAACACCCGTGACTTTGGTGTTCTTGTCAATGAAATTTACCATATTGTAGTCCTGAAAATATCGTTCGATCAGTCGGTACCCACATACACCCAGAGAAATAATTTATTTGACGGCCACCGTTTGTTTGGTTTAAGTAAAATGTTTATTTGATTTAAATTAATATTTATTTAAATGAAATTAATATTTTACTTAAATTAAATAAACGGTGGCAGTCAAATACATTTTTTTCTGGGTGTAGCACGGCAATATCTTTGAAAGGCTTCAATAATTTTTTTTTTGCAAGTTGAAAATATTTTTTTGTCCTCTCATAAATCTTGCATTGAAATGTTTCAGAAATATTTCAGATGTGTCGAAGAATTGATTATTATTCTAAAATATTTAAGAAACGTTTCTTTGGAATATTTTGACAGAATATTAAAAAATATTATTTTCATGTATTTCCGAAATATAAGATAGTAAGATTTGAAAGATTGATAATATTGATGATTTAAAAATATTTCGTGCTATTTATAATGTATTCAGCTTCAAAACAACTCATTTCTTCAACTTCAATATTACTGACCTTAACGTAGCCAAGTTTCAAGACCTTGCCCTGAAAGTTGTGCTTTTCCTTTTCTCGACTTTTCGCCACAATTTCTTGTTCATAAGCGCCAAACGTCGGGACATTAGCTATGGGAATAAATTTCTGGAGATTTCGACTCCAGATGAGACTTCCGGGCGCGTAGCAGTTCACAGAGACATGTCGCTGAATTGCAAGGATAAATAACAAAAACTTAAACGAACGATCCATCGTCGTAACTTTGAGATCGCGAAACGGTGTAGCGAATGCGATGATTAACGACGAACGATTGACGGCGAACATGAACGACGGCCAGTAAGTTGCACGTGGATCGAGGAATGCATTTGTCCGCCCCTCTGTAATTTCATGCATTGCAACAATTTATTCGCGACAGAGTATAATTTATTCGCAACGCTTTTACCGCTAATTATTCGTAATCGATCCTTTCTATTTCGATCACGTAAATGCGCGTCGTACAAGGATCCAGGATTCTAAAAAATAAGCAAACATTTGAAAGCATCGTTTTACAAAAACATGAATGGCATATTTTATTTGATCGAATATATAAAGAACCTTACATATCTAAATCTTCGCATCGCCAATAAATGTTCAATATAAATTAATTAATACCTATACGGTCTCGCGACGAATTATTCGAAGCTTTCTTTACCGAAGTTTTAATGTTTTTCTTGTATGTATAATAATCGAAGCGATCACGTTCGTAGATTCGGTCAGTCTATCGAAGTCTTGGTCTTCATTTAAAATTGTTTTCTTTTCAATTAAAAATACTCGTTTTTTTCATCTTTGTCGACATCGAACATAACAAACATCGCCGTCGATCGAATTTATAGTTTCAAAAAAAAAAAAAAAGAAAATACAAAAAATACAAAATAGTGTAAAAAAAAGTATCGTACACACCACGATTCACGCCGCACTCATCTAATATCTTTCGGTAATCGGTGAATCTCGTTTGTCGTCACGAAACCGCGAAAACTCGTTCGTATTCATTGAATTTCAATCTTTTAAGACTAAAATATTCATTCTATTTCATCCAGCCAGGCGCGAGGGTCCTGTTTACTACCGCGTGCACACCCGTTTCGCGCTTCTTCTCTTTTTCGTTTTTTTCTTCTCATTTTTTTTTTTCTTTCTTTGGAGAATTCGTATCGGAGACGAAGGAAAATATACGATAAAACTCGCGCCTATACCTGGTTCGGCACAGTCTACCCTCTATACATGTATACAACGAAGTTCGGTACGAAGTTGCATGATTTACACATATTCCCATTTGCAGTTGCGTTGTTTACAACGCATTGGTCTCTCTCTCCGATTGGCCTCGGCCACGAGTTGGCAACGTTCGTCGTGCTGCAGTAATATATCCTCGCGAAGGGTTTCACCCCTCCCGAATCGTTACTGTACACGCACACACAGACACACACACCCACTGCTGTTACGGATATCCCGACAGTTTTACCCTTCCGGCTTTGCAACGGCCGCCGATAAACACTCGAACGTCGTCTAACTTGAAAATTTGTTCTCGCGCTTAATTACGATACACACTGGGGGGGTTACGACGTATTATTTGTTTCATTTTTTTTCCCGTATAGAACACATATCAGTTATTGTTTCCATTGGTTAACAAGAGTGATAAGAATTGAGAGAGGGGAGAGAGAGGGTAACCGCAGAAGCGCAAGTGACTATTCCTATCGTTCCAAGTAACTCCAATGACGATATCGCATTCTTTTCTCTTCGTCAAATCGAAAGATTTTTTTTCTTCTTTTTTTACTGAAATACTTAAAAAATCCATACGCCCGTTAGTCGTCAACAAGAGATCTCGAAATATACAAAAATTAGTTATAAATAAATAGTTACAGAATACCTGTTTCATCAGTCAGTCAATGATTCGTAAAAAGTTTGAGCGATGGAATAATAAACGTTTCCATATAGGTTTTCTTTTTTTTTTTCATTTTGGAGCAGTGAAGTACCTTTCGTCCTCAACGCGCAGTTAATTGCGTTTTGTGTGTTTGGGGAAAAAAGTTGAAGTTTTTGTTCTCTGTTGTTCCTGGTCTTGTAAATGTGCACGATGCATTTAGAACGTGACGCTTTTTTACAATCATTTGGACACCCTGGTCTCGATGGTGACTTTGCTAGGATCCGGTAACCTGACGACCAATTGGGCACCGTTTTGCATGGGTCTCGTGCCGTTTAGGGCGTTCGTTATTTTTCCTCCCATCGGTTGGGGAATCGACGGCAAGACTTTCTTAGCTCCGCTCAGCTTCGGCGAGCAGCAGAGCTTGTCCTCGAAATCGGGCATATTTACGTTGGCGCTGTTGTTCTGATGAATCGGAGCTCCCCTCGACGGCGTTCCGTGCTCGGTGAAGTTACAGTGCTGCGCTCGCTGATCGAGGGCCGCGTTGGAGTTCGAAAAATTCGGATTCGCCGGCATTTTTATGGGATTGCTGTGATCGCTAAGGTTGCAGATCATCGTGTCGCCGTTGCCCTTGAACGATGTGTCGTTGCGCGTCAGCGTGTCGCTCTTGAAGCCCGGCGTGATGTTCATCTTGTTCGTGCCTTTCACGCTGTTCGAGCAATAGCTCGGCATCGGCTCGCTGCGGAAATCGGTGAGGTAGGTTTGGTTTATGTACCAATTGTGCAATCGATGGTGTATTTCGGGAAATTGCGGCCTGCGGTTGGCCACCTCGTGCCAGCACTCGATCATTAGGCTGTAAATCATCGTCGGACAGTCCTCCGGGCAGGGGAGGAGTTGCCTCGAGCGAATCATGTCTATTACCTCCTGATTATTGTATCCGTAGTACGGCTGTAACACGCAATAATTAACATTGATAAATAGCGTCCAATAATCGAAAGGGACTTCTATAAAGAGGGCGAGGAACGACATTGTTTGCCGAATTGTACTTCTTCCGTATAATGAAAATTCTGAAACTGTATTTTTTCGACTCGTCGAAATGGCGAAACATTATATTTCCGATTTGTAAAATTTCCAAAATTTTGTAATTTCGAATGTCGTTTCAGCGAAGGTTACTCATTGGAAATAGTAATTGGCCAAACGATATTCCTCCGAATCGTTTATTATAGTTTTGGTAAATTGACGATTCGGAAAAATAAAGTTTTGAAAATTCAAGAATACGGAAAAATAAAGTTTCGTCATTTTGACGATATGGAAAAATAAAGTTTCAGAAGTTTGACGATTCGGAAGAAGTGCTTTCAGGCGTATGATTTTCGGTCATACGTCGATTCGGATAATTGAAGTTTGGGTAAAATAATGTGGCTTCAGAGACCGAAATCAGTATGGGGTGTAATTTAATAATACCTGTAAGCCGTAACTGTAGATTTCCCACAGTACGACGCCGAAACTCCAGACGTCGGATTCCGTGGTGAATTTCCCGTACAGAATTGATTCGGGAGGCATCCACCGTACGGGCAGTAGACTCTTCGATTGTACCCTGTAGTAATCGCTGCTGTATATGTCTCGCGATAGGCCGAAGTCGGAGATTTTCACTGTTAAATTTTCACCGACGAGACAGTTTCGGGCTGCGAGATCGCGGTGGACGTAATGGTGGCCGGCCAGGTACTCCATCCCTGTTTAATTAATGTTTGTCAATGATAAGTAAACTTGTGCTCCTCAGCGTTTCTTAGGCGCCTTCAATCGTACACAGTTCAATCGTACACCCTTCTTTATAATGGGAATAAATAGTGCACGGGTGCAAACGTTCACAACATCTTTCGAGTATACACCGTAAATATCTAACACTTGTTCAATTAAGGAGGTTGGAGCGAGTGGAGTTCATTTTGCCTAAATTCGAGAAATTCGGGCAAGAATTGCAAACACTTCCCAATGTCATAAAAATCTGAAAAAATTCATACTTAGGCACGGAAAAGATTCGTTTTGCACAATAATAATTTCAAAATGTTATTAACAAATTGCTGAAAAAAAAATTGTTCATCAAAATATGTGGTAACTCAACTTTTTTTTTATAAAAATGATTCGTTCATTTTTCGGAATACATATGAATTTTTTCAGATTTTTA
>JAPYZC010004194.1:0-10693 GCA_030522665.1 Ichneumoninae sp. A BG-2022a
TTTTTTAAAATAAATTAAAGCAGCGATGAAGAATACAAAATGATTTTTGTTGCGGTGATTTTTTAGTTTTTTATTATTGTTATTAATTATCAAAAATGTAGTAAAAAAAGAGTCCTAATCGGTGTCCACTTTTCCGGGCTCAATTTTGATCTGAAACTAAAATTTCAAAAAGATTATTAATCTGTAGGAAAGCCGCCATCGTCCTGTGGAGGCTTTTTTAATTTTTTTTTTAAACAAAATGGCGGCGATTTGAACAAAAAGTAGTGAATTTGGCCTTTTTTCGACAGTTTTTCGAGAAAAAAATAGAAAGAAAAATTGAAAAAATATTTTATAAATTTGATCGCGAGAAGAAACGAAAGAAATTTCGATTTTTAAAAGTGAATATGCATGCGCAGTGTGTTGGAAAAAAAAAGAAAAAACATTACGGTTTCGTGAGATGTACGGCGAGAGGGCTTCAGCCGCCCGGAGCGGGGTCAGTAAGGAATCGCGAGAGGCGTGTCAACCTGCCAAATATTATGGAAATTTATTCGTGCGCGAGGGCACTCGCGTAATGGATTCCGGCCGCGGCGAGGGCGAGAGGTATCACGGTCGGGGGAGCAGGTATATAAGAAGCGAAATGTGAGGCAGTCAGGTTGGCACGAATCTTCTTGGGCACGCACGAAGAGAAAGATAGTTGGCTCTCGAGATTGATCCCGGAATCGAACTTTAAATTTTACTCGCACATCAAATTTTAAGATAATTTCAAACTGGGGCGAAAAAAATAAATTCTTAACTGTACGCCTAGTCACAAGATAATACGGTCGGAAGATCATAGGATCACAAGATCATGAGATTCGAAGATCATAGGATCACAAGATCATGAGATTCGTACATCATAGGATCACAAGATCACGAGATTCGTAGATCATAGGATCACAAGATCATGAGATTCGAAGATCATAGGATCACAAGATCATCCGATTCGAAGATCATACGATTAAGAGATCATGCGATTTGCAAATCATACGACCACAAGATCATCCGATTCGAAGATCATACGATTACAATATTATGTTATTCTCAGATCATACGATTACAAGATCATGTGATTCGAAGATCGTACGATTACAAGATCATGGGATTCGAAGATCATGCGATCACAGGATCACAGGATGATACAGTCACTGGATCTTACGATTACAGGATCATGCGATCACAAGATTGTAGAATCGTACGATCTTGCGATCTTACGATCATGAGATATAATGATTTTAAGATCGCAAATTCGAACTTTACTGTTCAATTCGATATCAAATTTGAACACAAGTCAAAGGATTCATGCGTACCGGCGAGGCGCGATGAATGACGCGTTAAATAGAATAAATTTTAAGCCTCCAACGAAGCTCGGCGGTTGCGAGCGCGTGTAGATCGGTGAGAAAATTAATTCCGATTATTTTTGCCGGCTATCCGTGACGCTCGAGAGATCACGCTGTGGTTTTTGCCTCCGCCCTGCCTTAACGATATTTCCTCCTTCGCACTCGCTCGGTGAGTGCTCCTTCGTATCTTCCCGCGGCTCTGCCGCATTTTCTCTGCAGCGCGTACACATCGATGCGCACACAGGCGAACACGCATAAACGCACACAGGCACGCGTGTATCAGGCATGACAGTGTCACGTCGCCGTGAGGCAAAAATCCTCATAAAACGAGACAAGCTTCGCGGCGGAGATGGACTTGCTCGAGCGAGAAAGCGAAAAAGTTGGAAGGAGATAAAGGATAATAAAAGGAGAGAAAGACGAGAACGAGACAGGGGGGGCAGCCCGTGAGAAACGGCTAAGTGGATAAGGTGCTAAGTGTAGCCCGGGGTCGGAGTGCCGTGCGTGTACAGTGGAGCCCCGATTTTCCTCTTCTCTTTGCGGGCATTCGAACAAAAATCGGGCCTGCGCCGAGAGCCGTGACTGACGCTTAAACGGGAACATCAGTGAGGTTGGAGCTTTAAGGTAGCTCCAGCGAGTGGTGTTCATTTTGTCTAAATTCGAGAAATTCGGACAAGAATTGCAAACACTTTCCGATGTTATAAGTTCTTAAAAAATTCATACTCATTATGGGCACTGAAAAGACTAATTTTGAATAATAATAATTTCAAAATGTTATTAACAAATTGTTGAAAAAAAAATTGTTGATCAAAATATGCGGTACCTCAACCTTTTTTTTAATGAAAATGATTCGTTCATTTTTCGGAACACGTATGAATTTTTTTAGATTTTTGTCTTTATTTGTATTTTTCTTGGTTTTAACATGGAAACATGTGCAAAAATCAAAATCAAGATAAAAATCTGAAAAAATTCATACGTATTCCGAAAAATCAACGAATCATTTTCATTAAAAAAAAGTTGAGTTACCTCATATTTCGATCAACAATTTTTTTTTCAACAATTTGTTAATAACATTTTGAAATTATTATTATTCAAAATTAGTCTTTTCAGTGCCTATAATGAGTATGAATTTTTTCAGAACTTATAACATCGGGAAGTGTTTGCAATTCTTGTCCGAATTTCTCGAATTTAGGCAAAATGAACACCACTCGCTGGAGCTACCTTAAGACGCAATATAGGATTTAAGATCAAACTTTATTTCGAACTGTAAGGTACCAATGCCCGGACACTTAAGGGAGCAGTCCCAGTCCCTGGACATATATGGAAAATCGTATTTCCATCTCTCTTGCAAGCACGCCTTGTCCGGCCACTGGGACGTGTCCGGTCATTGGTACGTTTACCTTAGATCGTACGATCACAAGATCGTACAATCGTACAATCATGAGATCTTATGATCAAGATCGTCAGCGAGGTGCAAGAAAATCGGGACTCCACTGTACAACCGAGATTGCGGCCCTCGGGTGAGGCCCTCAAAACGGGGCCAATTACGGGCCCAGCCTCTCTTTGCCAACTCGGCGAAAAACACCACCGAAGTACACGGCGATCTTTTTTTCACTACGTACCTTCCAGTGGAGAAAACTACAGCTACCGCGCTGAGGATACGCCTCAAAGACGAAAATCAACTAAAACACCGTTATTATCGGGACTTAAAGTCGGTAGCTTGTGGCTTTTGCGTTTCAACTTTTTATTTTTTACCATCTTGCTGATTACCGGTTTACTGATCGAGCAATAAGATTAGGAGGAGAGAAACTTGCAGGATAGCGACATTGTTGCTAAATTAGTACTTGGCATGAGGGCCAGTTCGACCCAAGCAAATAAGGATGTGAATAGATGATATTGCGTCTTCCAGGTGGAAACTCGACGATATCTCATGGACACCTTTCCGCGATGTATTTTAATTTTTCCTTTTTTTTAGACAGTCCGTTCGCATGCAAAAGTATACGGGGACGCGGGAAAATCAAGTAAAACACCGTTATTACCGATCGTTGAAACTCGGGAGCTTGTGGCTTCTGCGTTTCAACTTTCTTTTTTTACTTACGTGCCGATTGCCGGTTTACGAGAGGATCTTGCAAGATAGCAACATTGTAGCCGAGTTAGTAATTGGCATGAGGGCTAGTGTGATTCTAGTAGATAAGTATGTAAATAGATGATTGCATCTGCCAGGTGGAAACTCGTCCATACGTCAGGTACTCTTTTTCACGATAGAACTCTATTTTCACTTTTTTATACAGTCCGATGGCGAGCGAAAGTATAAGGGGAAGTCTTTGAAGAATCCTCTGTCCTTAGCATTGCCATTGCAGGGCTCTATCTTTTGAACGGCTCAACGAAAAAGATGAAAAGATGATTGATACGTATGTCCGAGAATTTTTTCAAATTTTTTAACCCTTTTTTTCACATTAATGTCTACAGATCTTTGCATCGAAGTTTTACGCCCAAAAATTCGTTCGTCTCTCGACAACGGCGCACACAGAAAAATCATTTATTCGACGGGCGCTCCGCAAACAAATATTTATTTGCATTAAATGAATATGTATTTGTTTATTAAATATTTAATAATTATTTGCGGGTCACCCTTCAAATAAATGATTTTTCTGGGTGTGTATTTTAGTTGAAAATTGAAGAAATACGTTTAAACAAAAATATTAATTCAATTGACACCGATCGCGACGCGAGACCAACGGGAATATAAATGCGCCATGATCATCTCCGAGCTCGAAGCTGCGAATGAGAATAAGAATAAGAAAAATATATCCGCGCGCATTTACGCACCTGCCGACCCGTATGTCCGCTCGCGTATAACGTTCGTCGCCGCGCATAGAGAATAAGATAACGAGAACGAGATTATACTATGGTTATAAACATATGTATATATATATATATATATACATATATATATTCATGTATATACACTATACACAGAAAGGACTACCCGTGGGCGTCTCCCGCGTCGTTCGTTTCACTCCTGCGCCTCGTTTGCTCATTCGCCAATGACCGAGAACTCGACGACGACGAACAGGTGACGGGCCGGCGATCGGACAACCTTTCGTTCCACATACCTATGCAGACTCTTTTTATTTTATTTTTTATTTAAAAAATTTTTTTCAAATATTTATTCATCGCCCTCGCTATCTCTATCTCGCGCGAATACTGCGGAACTCGTTCGTGCAATTCGAAATTGTTCAAACCTACGCCCAACATCAGACGGTTCGCTCCTTCATCAATATTTATGAAAAGTGGTGGTAAAATTGCGGAAAAAAATGTAAAAAAAATCGAGTCGTTGAGATGGAATAATCCATTTTTTTTCATCGCTGAAAAATGCATTTCCCGTTTCGTCTATTTGCTGTTTTATCGAGAGATATGTATTTGATTCTTCGTCGTCTTCTTTTTCTTCCGCTTCCTCCGCTGTTCCGATCTCGTCGATCGTCTCGGGCTCGACGAAGCGACCGTCGCGAGAAGAGGCGCGGTGTTATAGTGTATCGATGCGCGTGTCCAATCGGTAATCGTTCGGCTCGCGCTCTCCGGAACGGTCCCAACTCTTCAACAACGAAGTTGTTGAGGCTCGCACACCGCGCGGTCCGCCGGCCAATATCCGCGTCGACTTCATCGGCGGAACGATCCGCATTATCGAATTATCGTTACACGCGATCTTACGATGGACGATCGGCTTCCAGGACGAATATCTCACAGCGCGAGCCGTGCCACCCCTGTTCCTCGTGTCCATGCACGACGCTGCTAAAAACCAAATACGAACATACATTTTTTTTTTTATAAAAAGCGGAGCAAATATTTTTTTCAGGGGTGAAGCCCTACGGCATCTTTTTTCTCGATTAAAAAAAATTAAAATTTTATTCGACGAAAAATGTTATCGCAGAATGCCCGATTTGCCGACCACGAACGCTGCATCGTCAGGCTCGCGTCCAAGTCTTCAACCACGAAATTGAAGCTCGAGCCCAGAAAAAGTAAATATTGATTTGATTCAAAGTAAAATTCCAAGAAAAATTCAAAGTAAAATTCAAAGTAAAATTCCAAGAAAAATTCAAAGTAAAATTCAAAGTCTCGATCTCATAAAAATAAAAATTTATTTGAATCAAACAAATGTTTATTTAAACCCAATAAATATAAATTGCAGGGTGTCCGTCAAATAAATTACATGTCTACAGCGCCGCCAAATGTCCGCATCCACTTCATCAGCGGATCGATCCGCATTATCGAATTATTTTACGCGATCCTACGACGGCCAATTATTTTCCAGGACGAATATCTCGCGGTGCTGTCGAAGCCACTCCTGTTCTTCGTCTCCATGAACGATGCCCCTAAAAACCAAATACGAACATAAATAAAAAAAAAATTAGTCCAAATATTTTTATTACAAAGGCGAAGCCCTAAGCCATCTTTTTTCTCGATAAAAAAAAAAGGATTAAACTGTTGTCCGACCAAAAATTTAATCGAACAATGCCCGATTTGCCTTTCACGAACGGCGCGTCGTTCGCGGAGAAGATCGAGAACGAGACGAGGAGGAGAGTCCAGGATGGAGGCGAAGGATACGGGATGAGCGGTGGGAGAAGAAGAACTGGTAGAAACGGGCCTCGCGGCCACGACGCGCCCGGTGTGGGTGAACACACCGGGGTCAACGGAGTTCAACTCTGGACCACGGTTTCGCCTCCGGTCTCTCTCTCCTCATCGTCGTCGTCGTCGTCCTCGTCCTCGTCGTCGTCGCGGCTGCGTCGTTCTCGCTATATGCACGCCACAAGAACCATCTACCTGCGCCTCTTTCGCGATCTTCCCTTTCCTCTTCCTTTTTCTCCTCTTCCACTTCTTCTTACCTTATCCTCCTCCCTCCGCTTTCTTTCACGCATTTGGCTGCGTGAAAACGATCGTCCTGACCTCGTGTCGACGAGACGCCCTCAAACGAGATTCCATCCATTCCATCTTCTTACCTTTTCGCCCCTCCGTATCGATCGTCTTTCTTTTTTCCCCAATTTTTTTGAATAAATCTTCGGCTTAAAAAATGTATTTCCTGAATCTTCCCGAACATCGATTATCAAATTAATGGCAAAGAGAAAATTAATAAAAATTATTGATAGATCGTATCCATAAACTATATTACTTTTATTCGCAACTAATTCGCGAGTAATTAGAATTATTGGTAATTAGAATTATTGGTAATTTGAATGATTGGTAATTTGAACGATTGGTAATTAGAATTATTGGACCACGAAATTTTTATTACAAAAAATAATTGTTTGTTTCGATCAGCGTCGAAGATCAATAAATTTTACGCCCTCAAGCGAGATCTCATCCATTCCACCTTACTCTTTCGCGTCTCTGTATCGATAATCTTTCCTTTTTCTCAATTTTTATTAAAACAAATCTTCAGCTTAAAAAAAATGTCAATCGATTTTCAAGTTGCCGATAAAAAGAAAATGATTAATAATTATTGATATCTTGTATCCATAGATTTCATTATTTTTATTACGCGCAATTAAAACGCGTCGTTCGTTTCGGAATTAATGACCGGAACGTAGCATTTTCGGGCAACGACATTTTTTAATTTTTATAAAAATAATTTTTTCTCTTTGATCATCGTCGAAGATTAATAAATTTTCGTACGAAGCGGGGAGAGCAGTGCTGCAGCATTATCGTGCGCGAGGAGGAAGGCTGGCGCGCTCGATGCTAATGCGATTCCGAGAAGAAGAGAAGCGAGCATCAGGAAGGATCCTAGCCGCGGGCGCGTCCACCTTCTTCTTCATCGGTCGCGTCGTCGTCGTCGCCGAGTCTCTATCGCACCTGCGAGAAGCGGACGTGCATATACATTGGCCTGTGCTTAGTCGGCGCCGAGCGGAGTGCGTGCTTTCGTTCTCGTATTCCTGGAGGCGCACCCACGTACGCACATAAACATCCGACCCGAGCTCACATATGAACTTCGTACACGCTAATGCCCGTATATAAATATAGTTTCTTTTCTACAGGTTTCGCCATTTTTTTTTTGTTATTTTTTCCCCGAGCTGCGCAGTTTTAGCCGTTGCGAAGGTGGATCCAGACAAAATCCTTTCGTTCTTCCAATCCTGCCCCGTCCCTCTTTTCTTCTCCTCTTCATCCTCCGTCGTCGTTTCCCCGGACCCGGTTCACGGTTTTACCGTGAGAGTTCAAACGCACCGAGCGCCAGGACGGAGGAGCGACGACCACGCCGAAGACCGATAGGAACTTGGCCCGCGGTCTTCGCTCTCTTCCAGTTCGCACAATTCAGCTACACGGTACACCGGGCGTGCACAAGTTGGCACAAACCCGAGGCTATGCGAAACAGGTGAGGCACCTGCTCGTTCTCGCGCGCTCGCAACCTGTGCGCCGATCAAGCAGCAGCAGGAGGAACCAGGAGGAGCAGCGAGAAGAGAGCCGGCGGGCCAGGTTGTCCCTGCCCTCTCTTCGGCTTCGGCCGCGTCTTCGAGCAGGTGTATTTCGCGATGTAGCCCCGTCGCCGTATGCTAATTGGGCCAGAGTTAGCGCTCTCCGCGTACCTCCTCAGCATCGCTCTCTCATGCTCGCTCCCCGCGTCGCCCCGGCCGCGATTTAACGAGCATCCGAACAGGAAGCCCACCCTACCGACCTTCGCCTTCACTCTTTCTTCTTCACTGCCGCCTACTTCGTTTCGCTGATGGCCAATTCTCCTGGATGGCTCCTTTTTGACCGTTTTTTTTTGCCCTCGTCTCTTCCGTTCGCTTCTTTGTTTTTCGTCGCTGGATATGCCGCGAGAGAACGCGCTTGCTCGGGGTATTTAGGCATTTTTTTATTTCCGCTCTTGCTGGACCGATGAATCTGGCCTTTGGGACGCGTCGAGAGAAGATCTTTGTCCGCTGGTACAAAAATCGACAAGATCTTAGGACCAACTGATCCTTTGATACCAATCTTGATTGGTAATGCCCACTTTTTCCGGTATAAGGAAAAACCTCTGATTCACTGATTCCGGCTTGCCGTTCAGGCTTTCCCCTCCGCATCGTTTTCCCAATCCACTTGCTGATGCTATCGTCGGTTTTGCGATTTCTTCGAATTCAATGTTGACTAACGCCGAAAGTATTTCCAAATTGCCAAGATTTTTGGACGGACAGATTTTTTGATACAGGTCTTGTATGGTAATTTCCACTCTTTTCCCGGGATAAGGAAAAACCTCTGATTCACTGATTCCGGCTTGCCGTTCAGGCTTTTCCCTCCGCATCGTTTTCCCAATCCACCTGCAAGCGGTATCGCTGTTCTCGCAATTTCTTCGACTCCTTCAATGTTGACTCATGCCGAAACAATTTCCACGTGATGCACGACCGCTCCGCACGATCGTCCAGCTTCGTGGATATCATTGCATCCCATTCGCGGATCGCCTTGAGATTCCCGACGAATCTTCCTTCCTCCCGCCGCTTCCACTCCACCGTAACAAATGACGGATGTTCGTATCGGAGTCAAGGTCCTCGCGCAATAACGAACCCAACAATAGCGAATAATCCATCCAACCCGATTACCGATTACATTAATCTCCATTGTCGAGCGAATCAGCCAACGCGGAGCGACCTCTCGGTCCGCTGCGCCATTCAATCTCGCTTTCTCCTCGCTCCGTGCAAACAGGACGGCACGCCAACAGCCGTGCGCAAAATTCGAGCAGGCACAGGTGCGCGTTCGAAAAAGGCTCCGAGCCAGCCAACAACCTGGCCCCGGCATTCGTGTTCTCGAATCTCGTACATTTTCGTTACCCACCGAAAAAAGACCGGCCAAATCTGGCGACAGCACTTGGATCGGACAAATGACCTTATAGGGCATTATCCTCAGCGCGGTCCATTATGCACGCCGGACGCCCGAGCGAACCAGGAAGATCTTCCACCTCCGAGGAAGAGAAAAAAAAGAGGAATCGGAAAAAAAAGAACCGCACGTAAGCGTCGACGAGAGCGGATCGATCGATAAGAATCGATAACTTTGGAAAGTCGAGGTCGTTCGTTCGGGTGGCTTTCACGGTTCTTATTCAACCGCGCTTCGCGGGGTTATGTCCGAAGTGCGGGCGTGCTGTATCGAACGATAGCGAGATGCTATCTGCGATCGGGACTTCGTTGATCGGGGCCCCGAGGATAAAGTGCAAGACCGGGAGAGGAGGAAAGAAACCCGAGAATGGACGGAGCGAAGTAAAGGGAGAACACGCGGGGCGGGCGCAAGTTGCGGGAAAACGAGAAAGCGGATGATGAAGAGTGGAAAAAGGGAGGAAGAAAAAAATGTTTAAAGCAAAAGAGAAGATGAAGAGGAGGAGGAGGAGGAGGAGGAGGAGAGAACAAACGGTGGCTGGCAAGAAGGGAAGGTGAGGGTATTTCCAGCATGGCTATTAATTAGTAGTTAATTATCGGCTCGCCACTAGGTACAAGTGTCGATACTCTCCCGTTTTTCCTCCTCCTCCGCTACTTCTTCTTCTTCTTCATCTTCTTTTGCAGCGAGCGCGCGCTCGCCACCACCCGTGTACGAATATCAGAATGGCACTGTTCTGGCCCAGTACTGGTGCCGGAGCTACCAGTACTGGCAGACAATCAAGGCCCAGCACAAATCCAATGCAGAATCAGTACCGGGCCGATATTGAAATGATCACACCTGCTCAGTGCTAGCTGTCGGCGTCGAGTACCGCGTGCCAATGTTCAACCAATGTTCAAAAACGACAATAATAAACAGTAAAAACAGTTTACGCTTATACGCTGGAAATCTCTGAATAAATTTTTCGACCGGTGATGGGATTGAAACAATGTTTCGAAACACACTAACTTCATACGATCGAAAAGTCATAAAATACATCAATATTTATTCTTCAGTCACTGAGTTCTATATAAAATTTTTTTGTAATTTATTTTTTTCATACTTTGATATTATTGAGAAAGCGTTGGTTGAACTCTGGCAACCAGTACATGCCCAGTACCACGACAGATACAAAGTTTGATATAAAAAAGGATTTGATCTAATACGGTCTATCAGCGATGGCCGACTCTTGGTGAAGTTGTTCATCAGCACTGGGCCCTTGAACAAGACTCGGCAACAAGGGCTGTTCTGGTATTGGGCCATATTGCCGGCTCGGGACTTTGTCCAGTACTGGCAATCACGGTTGGCCCATTCTTGGTGAAGTTTCTCATCCGTACAGGGACAGAGCCGGCAATTAAGACTCAGCAACTGTAACTGTCCCAGTTCTGGGCCACATTAGCAGCTCCGGACTTGGCCCCGTACTGGCAAGCTGCATAGGCCCATTACTGATAATGTTGTTTGCCAATGCTGTC
>JAPYZC010004195.1:0-11703 GCA_030522665.1 Ichneumoninae sp. A BG-2022a
AAGCGCGACACCGTCGAACGTCAATCCGCAGGGTGGTCGTATTATTCAGGACCGAGAGAGGGACGAGGCGAGCAGGAGCCGCGAGGCCGGAGGTCAGCGTAGCACCGTGTACATCGGTCAGGTACAGCAGAGAAACGAGGGAGTCCGAGAGGCCGGGGGCAGCGAATCGGCCGAACGGGGTGTGCATGTGCTGAGGGCCCCCGGCGTGATTTACGATCTACGTCGATCGCTATTGAGAATCCCAACCGGCCACTGTTGGTGGCTGTCCTTTGATGTTTCAGGAGAAGTTCATCAACTATTGGAGCAACGGCAACACGACCAACAACAATTCGAGGCTCGTTAGCGTCAAAATAAACTCGGTGGCCGTGAGTAACAACGTTATACGCCTTGCTGAAGAGACGCACACATTTTTTGGCTCGTTTCGGTTAAAGTTTTAACGCTCGAGTACGCACACACACACGGAACGGAATGCGGCAATTAAACGTTTTATTGTCGTTGCCTTCGAGCCGGGAGAGTTCGAGGTCCTCCGCCTCCTCTCATTGGCAATCGTAAACAAACGGATTTGCCTTGAAACGCCCAGATACGCGACGCGGATTTAAATATATCAGATCCTTCTTCGATAGCGACTCCATATAATTTTCTCTGCGATATTGACTTTTTTTTGTGAAATCTGTACAGCGATCACTTAACGAGGGTCCGGCATCGAGCTCTGGTTCCCAGCAGTTACGGACGGCCTTCGATATTCTGCCGAATAGCGAACCGAACGGTGGTCCGGTTACCGCTCCACCAGGTTTCCCATGGAAAGATCCACTCGATCAAATCTTCGGTATCACCACGGAGTCCCAGGTCATCACGGCTTCTATAGCTTCCAACACTCTGGTGGGCATTGTTTGATGGTCTCTGCCTTGCCTTCCTGTGGACAAAGGAATGGTGCAAATATAATTGTAATCTTTCAGGACGACTCAAACCCGTCGAGCCCGCCGATACTGTCCGGAGCCATAAATCCACTCGTGGAAGTTTTCGGCCGCTTGTCGAGTTCGAGCAGGCCTTTAGCCGACTCGGTTTCCACGAGCACCACAACGACATCGGCACCTACGGCTACTACCACGATCACGACGACACCGGCGCCTACAACGACCACTACGACGACCACCACGACACCGGCGCCTACAACGACCACAACGACGACCACCACGACACCAGCGCCTACAACTACCACAACGACCACGACGACACCTGCGCCTACAACGACCACTACGACCACCACCACTACACCAGCGCCTACAACTACCACGACGACCACGACAACACCGGCGCCTACAACTACCACAACGACTACCACAACACCGGCACCTACAACGACCACAACAACATTGGCACCTACAACGACCACAACAACAGCTCCGACGTCGACTACGGCGATTCCCACAACGATGAATCTTCCGAAGCAGACGGCCTTCGGTACGACGTTCAACGACCTGGCCTTCCTGAACTCACTGGTAATCTAATTCAAGCATTAGAATAGAATATCGTTGTTTTATTCGTGTCCGGAAGCAAGCACGCTAACGTCACCGTGCCCGAGACATACAACGATGACTGACAACGAAAGATGTTGCAACAGAAAATCTAGCAATGAAAATAACAAATCATAGACACAAAAATGAACTATCAAAAATTAAATTGATGTAGCAAAAATCTGAAAAGAAGGAACATATTGATAATATTAATTATGGCATTAACCAAGGCAACACGCACCTCTCCTCTTCAGATTTTTCCGAAAAGGGATCGTTTTTAAATTAAAAGAAATAAAAACTCTTCTGGAAAATCTGAAAATTTCGAAGGTCTGAAAAGCGGTAATCTATAATCGACTTATCTTTTTTCTTCTAATTATTTGCATTGTTTTTTCGAGAAACAACATTTTTAATATAGGTGACGCTGACCCACTCAGACTCAAGTCTTTAAATTGTTCACATATGATACAAGATTTTTCAGATTTTTTAATTACGGCGATCAATAAGTTAATTTTTTTAATCTAATAAAAAATTGGGGTGCTTTTGAGAGTTCATTGAGTCATACAAAAAAATCACGGCCACAATATAGGATATGAAGGGTTAGACCCAGGTCGAAATGATAGGGAATTCCCCATTTACAAAATGTTCCATGGTACGGATATTGGTACATCCGGAAGATTATTTAAAGTATATATTTATATATTTCAATTGCTATTGCCAACGGGCTATCGACCTGACTCCTTCAGCCTTGTCAATATTTAATTATCCAACAATCGTCATAACGTATGATTACTTTTTTCAGTTGCAGGCACCAACCTCGAAGAGCTCCACACCGAAGACTCTCACGGAGGTGGAACAATTTTTAGCGAACAAGGTAAAGTGTTCCAGCACCTGGCGCGTTATCGCAATCGTCATCAAGCAATTGCAGTTTAATTGCTATCTCTCCAGCCGTTTCAACAAATTTCCTCGTAAACGGTTGTTCAATTCCATTATTGGCAATCATTTTCCACCGCGTCATTGGCACGCTCGACCCGTACGCTCGATCACCCGGGGTCGTTCGACCGAAGCGAAAACGAAAACTCCGCTCTCCCTCTCGGTGAATGAGTCATTGGGTTCTCTCGCGGGCGGCCGGATCGACGATAGCGAGCTCGCTTTGATTTTGTTCTGCTCAGTGCAGTGGCGGCTCCCCTGATCTATCGACTCGTTTCGAAACCATCGGACGCAGCAATCGTGAGCCATATGTTCCTGGGCGTTCATTATCGGTGCATTACAGTCACGGTGAGAGGACGGTGCCGAAGAACGGCCTTGCCGTCGGCCTTCGCTCTATGACGCTCGACTTAAGCGCTCGCTGACCGACATTTATAGCGCGCGCAATCGTTATTAACAGGTTGCAACCGTGTCCCTTGAGGGCGTAATATGTTTAAGGGACAGAGCGATTTCATTGTTGTTCGTTACCCGAAGACAGTTTCTCATTTTTCACCAGCGTGTTGCCCTCCATATTTTACGGTTCAGACGGCCACGTGGGAGTCACATTATTGCGCCGAAACTTCCACCGGTCGAATCGTCGTACGGCCGAAAATCATGGATCTGATTTTCGAAGGTTCAAACTGCTGAATCTTTCATTTTTCGAATCGTCAAATTTCCAAAACTTTATTAGTCTGAATCTTCATTCAAGCGAACGTTACTCTTTGGACATAACAATAGGCCGAACGTTATTCCTCCGAATCGCCATTTAACGGAACGTAATTTTTCCGAATAATAATTTCACCGAACTTCATTTCCCCGAATCGTTAAACCTGCAAACGTGAAGTGGCCTAATCATCATTCATCCGCCAAGTCATTTATCCGAATCCATTCGTACTCAGCGTACGATATTTTACAAACAGATATAACAGAAGATGGTCAGACTATTATTCACACGTATTATTTAGTTTCGTGATTCGGTTGATTGGCGATTCGACTACTTGATGGTTCGGAGGTTTAACGATTCGGAGAAATTAAATTCGGTGACTTTGGTAGACATAGTAGTAGTAGTGAATTTATTGACAGTGCATAACGTGGAACAGTTTTTGATACATAACAGACTTGGAATACACAAATGCTGACAATTGGCCATCAACCGAAGTCTTCAGTCAACTCTGAAATGATTATTCGGGAAAATGAAATTCAGTTAAATAACGATTCGGCCAATTATCATTTCTAAAGAGGGAACGTTTGCCGAAATGCAGATTCGGATAAATAAAGCTTAGGACATTTGACAATCCGGGAAAATAACATTTTGGAAATTTTACAAGTCGGATAGAGAATGTTTTGGAAATTTGACAAGTCGGAAAAATAAAATTTTAGAAACTTGGCAGTTCGGAAAAATTAAGTTTTAGCATGTTGACGATTGGGAAAAATAAAGGTTCAGAAGTTTGAAAATCCGGAAAAATGCAGTTTCAGAAATTAGACGATTCGGAGGAAGTGCGTTCGGGCACAAGGTTTTCGGCCATGCGTCGATTCGGCCGATTGAAGTTTCGGCAAAATCGCGGTGAAAAAACTTTGCCGTCCACGCTTTAGCCGCCGCGCGCTACGGAGGATTTATTCTCTCCGGAGACCGATAATTAACGTTTAACGCGCCATTGGCATTGAACGCGGTAACGAGGATGACGTCAGCGGGAGAGGCGACTACAGAAGTCGAAGTCCCTCCTCGCGAAGATTGCATCCTTTGTACGCTCGGATTTTTATTTATATAATTTTTTTGTACTTTTTATTTTTTTTTATTATTGCGTGCCAGCCTCGGGCGATACTGATGACAGGCTCTCGCTAGCGACCAATTACAACGGAAAGTCCCGAGAGAAAGAGAGACGGAAACAGCGCGAACGAGCCGCGCAATTGCGACGGTGCTCGCGAATCACGCACAAACACCGAGCGAACGACGATTTCGTGTCCTCGCTCGTTGTTTCTTGCGACCAAGAATATTATGTTATACGATGTGCAGTAATTGATAAAACAAACAAGTCCACCGAGCCCGCGCAGAGAATAAAGTCACAAATTTGCATAATGTGTTTTATACCCGTCGAGCTCGACGGAGACGACGATTATGGCTCATAAAGATTCAATTCCATTTATTTTTACATAATTTTTTTTCAGATACTATCGCTCGCCCTTGGAAATCCCGGTCCTACCCGATCGCCGAAAGCAATTCAATCGTCGAACGTGAGCCCAAACTCGGTGTTCTCGGATTCGACGCCAGGGCCTTCGTCCCGGCCGATAATAATCGACCTGCTGCAGACGACGTCGACGACGAGGAGAGCGCCGATTCCGAGGACGAGCACGGAACAGTTTACCTGGAGACCGGTGACAGTCGTCACGCCGACGATCACCACCGCCAAACCAACCGAGGCGCCGACGACAACGACTGCCAGACCCGCCACGACAACCGCCGCTAGTACACAAAAACCTGTGATAATTACTGCGAGAACCGTGACGACTGCTCGCCCTCGGCCAAGGACCACGCAAGCGCCGGCTCCACAAGGTTTCGGAGCGAGTCTTCTGCAGTCCCTGTTCGGTGGAAACTTCTTCGGAACCCCGACGTCCCAGAGGCCCGTGCAGACCACCAGGAGGCCGGTGCAAACAACGAGGAAGCCGGTGCCGACAACGAGCAAGCCCACTCCGACGACCACGGCGCCGATACCAACCACGCAGGCTCAACCGCCGATCCACGTGACGCCCCGTAACGTGGAAGCTGTGCAGATTCAATCGAACACCCCCAATTCGCTGGGATCGGGAGTCGAGCCGATTACATCGACTTCCACGGCCAGAACGTCGACGTACTCGAGCGCGGAGGACGAGAAGTTTTTGGCCGCTCTGTTGAAGGCTGCCGGTCAGCCCGCTCCGGCGAAGGGCGCCAGCTCGGCGCAGGGTCTTCCGAACAACGACGAGGCGATCCTCAGAGCTTTACTGAGCGGTCAAGCGAGCGTCAAGCCGACTCAGAGAAGTTCGACGGCCCCGCCGCAGAGTCTTCCGAAGAACGAAGAGGCGTTCCTCAGGGCTTTGCTGACCGGTCCGGCGAGCGTCAAGCCAGGTCAGGGAAGTTCGACGGGTTCGTCGCAGAGTCTCTCGAAGGACGACGAGGCTTTCCTCAGAGCTCTGCTTAACAGTCAGGCGGGCGTCAAGGCAGCTCAGGGAAGTTCGGCGGGCCCGTCGCAGGGACTTCCGAACAACGACCAGGCCATCCTCAGGGCTTTACTGAACGGTCAAGCGAGCGTCAAGCCAACTCAGAGAAGTTCGACGGCCTCGCCGCAGAGTCTTCCGAAGAACGAAGAGGCTTTCCTCAGGGCTTTACTGAACGGACAAGCGAGCGTCAAGCCAACACAGGGAAGTCCGACGGGCTCGTCGCAGAGTCTTCCGAAGAACGACGAGGCGTTTCTGAGAGCTCTGCTTAACGGTCAGGCGACCGTCAAGCCAACTCAGGGAAGTCCGACGGGCTCGTCGCAGAGTCTTCCTAACAACGACGAAGCGTTTCTCAGGGCTCTGCTTAACGGTCAGGCGAGCGTCAAGCCAACTCAGGGAAGTTCGACGGGCTCGACGCAGAGTCTTCCGAAGGACGACCAGGCGTTCCTCAGATCGATACTGAACGGTCAAGCGAGCGTCAAGCCAGCTCAGGGAAGTTCGACGGGCATCAGCGACGCTGCTCTACTTGCTGCGTTGCTCAAGGCCCAGGGAATCGAGCCTTCCACACCAGCCAATCGGCTGAGGGAGCAGCTTCAATCTGTGGTAAGAGATATCGAATCCCGAGACAAGATTTTTTTTAGTCGTTTGATTTTAGGCATGCATTAATATAATTTATTGATCGTCGCAGGCTACGGGCTCGACGACGACGACGAGGCCGATAGTCACTCTGGCGACCACGAGGAAGCCCGCGCCGACGAGACCGAGAGTTGCGCAAACAACGTGGTCTCCGAGCTCCACTTACCCACCACCGCTCTTCAGCAACTTCGGTAATTTCGGCTCCGCGCAACAGAGTCCGAGGGCCGAGACTGCGAACGCACCCGGAGACGGCAACGTACGGAGTCAAGTCTTTAATGCTGCGATCGGAGCTACAAGGGCCTTCAGTCAGTTCCTCGGTGCCGCAATCACGGTAATGACGGATACTATCCCCACCCCCTGATAATATGTGTCGATTGTAAAGGTGAATGGGGCACACCACTGTTGAGTTGCGGCTTGCAGACAACTCCACTGTGTTAAAAAGAAAATGAAAATCCGGATTTTCTCGAAGGTTCAGCATCTAAACTACTTTCGTGTACAAAGCTTCTATGAAAAATAGTTTTCCGTGATTATTTGGCTTCCTCATAGTCATAAAGGAAGCTTTGTGGGTAAAAGAAAATAATCACGTTTAGACTTAAAACTTTTTATTATCCTATGCCAAATATCGTTTTCAAAAAATCATTGGTTTTTAACCGAACATCTTTGCTATAAGACACGAAAGTTGTGAAGGTTACATATTATATTTTTTCAAGTTTTCTCGTCGTCTAGATACCTAGGGTCTTGCAGGGGAGGCGAATATATAGCTGTTTAAAAATACAAAAATCATTAATTTTTTATATATTCACTGCAAAGGTTCGCCATAAAATTTTTAGTTATTTGTCGTTTCCGGGTCGCGACGGATACATTTTTCCCACTGATCACGAATCTGCCACTTACCTTATTCTTAAACAGAAAGGAAACACAAGTTTTTCGATAAATTCAAAAAATTCAAAATCTCATAAAATATAAACGATTCGATCGATCCTCGCTAAATCACATAGCGATCATCGGTTGATAATAGTCCCTTTGCGTACAACTTTTAGCCCGATAGATAAAAAATGGTAAGAGCTAGAGTGCGCCCAGACTTTTCTTTAGCAAAGTTCAAAACGGCGCAAAATCGTTATGACTGCACTGAGAGAAGGATCTCGTAAAAATGACTATATCGCTTGAGAGATATTACCATAGCACATAGTAGTAGAACGCTAGGGCGCCACCTATGGTAGGAGGTACCGTATAAAAAAAAAATTTCTTCTATATTATGGTAAAAATTCTTGGATAATCTTAGACTTTCTGCCATAGGTAGCGCCCTGGCGCCCTACTAATATGTACTATGGTAATTTTTCTTAGACGATCGGTAGTTTTTACTAGATCCTTCTCGCAGTGTGAAAGCATTTTGTTAAAAATGTAACCACACATTGAGGAATGACCCCTCTATCTATCTTAGATCAGAATTGCAACTTGATAGGTCAAGCCGTTCCCAAGATATAAGAGTTTCAATTTTTCTGACGCACACAGACTCACCCACGCACATATTTGGACATTTTTTCTGAACACGATTTTCCGATGTTTTGGAACATTCTAAACATGTTTTTATTAAAACCTCCCCAGATAGACAAGCGCCATGAAAAGTAGCAATATTGGCGCGATATTTGCTACATGTGCGGCACATGTCGCAATTATTACGCCAATGCTACTTTTCGTGCCGCTTGTCTATCAGGGTCAATTATTATAATTTTTTTGCGAAAATAAAGCTTCCTCTATGTGGAAGCAAAAAATGAAAAATGACGAACAACAGATGAAAAATGAAAAAACAACACATGAAAAATGAAAATTCGAAGCATTCTACCGTTACTCCGATAGGATAGGAACGAAGCGATTCGCTTGAGGAAAGATTAAATCGTTTACCGTGCCCCACTCCGACCTACGTCCCGTTATCAGCAATACGTCAATGTCTCGTTTTTTTGTCTCTTTGATTCAGGGCGCAGCGCAGCAATTGCAATCCTTCGTGAGGAACGGCACAAGGTACGTTTCCCAAGCTGTCGGATAGTCGACAGAGTGTACAAGGGAGAGTTTCAACATCGACGAAGGTAATAACACGAGAGCAACGACACTCACGAATATGATCGATCTTTTGTAGTTAATTTAGAAACCTCTGGAGGCTGCGACCATCGTCCGAGTGTCGTGGAAACCACCTTGCTGCACATCCCCACTGCACATCCCTGTATCATCAAAATGGCACGGTGTCAGTTTCTTGAAACGCTCCACCCGTAGATGAACTAGAAGGAATCTCACCCCGGTACAAGCCTCGCACCCCGATGCAAAGTGCACAGAAAAAACAGCTCCGCGCATTTCGCCGGCATTACCGCGGTATTTGCAATACGTGAAAAAAAAATCGTCATCGTCGATGGTGCTCTCTATCCGATCATCTCATCTCAATCCCGGTAAACGTTTTTTTTTATTATTTTTTTTTTTCGTTTTTTTCGATCATTCTCCTTCCGGTCTTGTCCGAACGGCGAAGAACGACGATCGTTTGACGCTTTGCAAACGTTTCTAGGGTAAGCCGAGTGAAGATTCAAAGTTCGAATCGTCTCTTCCACTTATCGCTCGGCATACTCGTGAGACATTTGCAACGTAACTTGTAATTAATGTAATTAGTTCCGCGCGGTATTTGCTACTTGTGCAGTCCGCTCTAGCGTCTTTCGCTTTATTATTATTATTTTTATTATTATTCTTTTTTTTTTATCTTTTAATGAATCGCACTCCTCATCGATGCCCGCCGTACGTTCTCCTTTACTCTCCGTAACGGGAACGGCGTGCGGTTTATTCGCTCGCGAGATTCTCTAAATTATATTTACTTGTGTTGTCTGTATAGTAAAGCTTGTGTCTACAATAATGTCTATAATACTATTTTATATATTTTATACATATATATATATATGTTTACTCTTATCTCTCTCTGTCGTAGTGTGTTGTGTTTTGTATAATAAATTTTAATAATTCTGTACATCCGACGTTTACTTGATCAGCCAAATGTCGACCTTCAGCGCTCGTCCGGTGCACCGAACGGAAGCAGAGCGTCCGAAGTCGGAGCAGACTTTCTTTTTCTGGGCTCGCTGTCCGGCGATGAGTCGCTCAAGATTTTTTTTTTCTTGGCGCTATCTTGCGGTTCGCTTCTCTCACTGTCTTCGTAATCTTTTTTTTGAAGGATATTCGGCCCGGGACGTATTAATTGGACGGAGACTCGGCGTAATTTTATGGATCGTCGATCGATACGGGAAAACGATCGAGGAGCCCAGCGTTCCGATGACTCGTCCAGGTCGAAGGGCGGCGGCGTTTATCGAAACGCGGGAGGCTCGACGAGGACGCGCGGAATCGACCGAACGAGAAGGCCCGTGAGAGTCTTCCAGAGGGAGAAGAAGAAATCGGCATCCCGGTGTGGTCCGCCGACGTTCGCGGAGGTGAAAACGATAAATAACGAAATCCCATTGACAATGGGCAAGAATCGGCGCTACGTCTTCTCCGTATGTACAGAGAGCCTCGCCAAGCACATGCCATTCGCGCGCCGGTAATTTAAATAAATTAACGAAGACGCCAGGCAAGAGAATATACTGCACTGTACTGCACAGTTCGGTACAGTGCAGCGAGAAGAGAGAGGTGGTTCTTCTGTGCAGAGTTGAAGAAAAAAAAAGAAAAAAAAGGAAAGCAAGCCGGTGGCAGGACAACGACGACGCGGACCAGGACGAGTGAGCGCGCGGTGTGACCTGCTGTAGGAACACCCACGTGTCCCTGACGCGAACCGCGCATTTGCACAGCCCCGTACCGTGTACCGGGATCATTTTTTTCCCGGCTATAATTACGGCTAATGGCAGTCGTTGCGAATGCCCGCTCTTTCGCCTCGTACCGTACACCCGGAGAATCTCCGCTGTATGCTGTAGAGTCTTTAAACGGGCGAGAGCAAAGAGAGCCCGGGGACCGAGAAGATGCACAGCTACGGACGGGCGGTGCGCGGGCGTCGGGCGGGTGCATCATGGGCGGTTATAGCACGTAGTACATACAATGCCAAAGATGCCCGTTAGGGGGCAGTGTGTGCTTTGGGACAGACCGTTCGGTTGCGATCTCCAAACAACGCGGACGAACTTTTTTTTTTTTTTTTTTTTATCAGCCTCTCATCCAGAGTCCTTCGATAGTGGGTACGTTACGACGGCTCGTAAGTATTGTCGAGGTAGCGATATTTAATTTATCGACTGGATTCTTCGAGCCGGTGCATCATGGACGATTGTAGCACGTAGTACACGGAGAAAAAAAATTGGTTGGATTAACCAAAAGTTGCGGTGACATACGTTCAAAGCTGTTATTCGTTTAGTACAAATAAAGCATTGTTTTGTTAAACGACTATACACCTTCGAACGTATGTCACCGCGCATTTGCTTAATTCTACCAATTATTTTTCTCAGTGTACATATAATGTCAAAGATGCCCGGTGGGGGGCGTGCGCTTTGGGATAGACTGTTCGCCTGCGGTTTTCAACAAACCCGGCTGGAATTTTTTAATTTTAATCAACCTTTCACCCAGAGTCGATAGTGGATATGTTGCGGCGGCTCGTAAGTATTGTCGAGGTACCGATAATTAGTCTATTGACTGGATTCTTCGAGCAGGTGCATCATGGGCGGTTATAGCACGTAGTACATATAATGCCAAAGACGCCCGTTAGGGGGCAGAGGGCGCTTCAGGACAGACCGTTCGGCTGCGATTTCCAGCAAAACCGGCAGGAATTTTTTGTTTTATTTTTTATTTAGACTCTTGCCCAAAGTCTATGGATAGTGGGTACGTTGCGGAGGCTCGTAAGTATTGTCGCAGTATCGATAATTAATCTATTGACCAGATTCATCGAGCAGGTGCCTCATGGGCGGTTATAGCACGTAGTACATATAATGCTAAAGATGCCCGGTAGGGGTCATCTTTCGCACACACTTTAGCGCACTCTGCTCCGGTAGGGGGCAGAGTGCGCTTTGGAACAGACCGTTCAGTTGCGATTTCCAGCAAACCCGCCTGGAATTTTTTTGTTTTATTTTTTGTTTAGACTCTTGCCCAGAGTCTATCGATAGTGGGTACGTTGCGGCGGCTTGTCAGTGTTGCTGAGGTGTCATATTTCAATTTATCGTCTAGATTCTTCGAGCGGGTGCGTCATGGGTGGTTATAGTATTGTAGTACATATAATGCCAAAGATGCCCAGTAGGGGGCGGAGTGCGCTTTGGAACAGACCGTTCGGCTGTCATTTCCGGCAAACGCGCTTGGATTTTTTAAATTAACTCCCGACTGCCCGCTAGGGCAAAAAGACGGGAGTTATGCGTTTGACGGAGGCCTCCCGATTTTGCTGTTTTCGTTGTCACGAGTGTTTGTCGGA
>JAPYZC010004196.1:0-10693 GCA_030522665.1 Ichneumoninae sp. A BG-2022a
GCTGGAATTTCAAATTACGCCTGGAATTTCAAATTACAGCTGGAATTTCAAATTACAGCTGGAATTTCAAATTACAGCTGGAATTTCAAATTACAGCTGAAATTTCAAATTACAGCTGGAATTGCAAATTATAGCTAGAATTACAAATTACAACTACAATTACAATTACAAATTACAGCTAGAATTGCAAATTACAGCTAGAATTGCAAATTACAGCTAGAATTACAAATTACAGCTAGAATTGCAAATTACAGCTAGAATTACAAATTACAGCTAGAATTGCAAATTACAGCTGGAATTGCAAATTACAGCTGGAATTGCAAATAACAAATTGCCATTAGAATTGTAATAAATCTCCCCAAATAAACCGTCCTTCAATCTGTTCAAAGGACGGCGAGGGTCACGCGGCCCAGGCGGAGTTGCTGATGCTGGCCCACGAATCACCGGAAAACAAGCACATAAAGGTCACCACCTCGACGAAGCATCCGTCGGTCGGCGAGTACCTGATCCTCCACGTTCAAACCAATTTCTACATAGACGCCTTCAACTACCTCATAATGTCGAAGGGCACCGTGATCGTCTGCGGCCAGGACGTGATGCAGCACAACATCCGCACATTTTCGATACCGCTCAGTCCCGAGATGGCTCCGGTAGCGACGGCGGTCGTCTACTACGTCGGTCACAAAGGCGAGGTCGTCGCCGACTCCCTGACGATTCCCGTCAACGGCATATCGCGCAACAACTTCACCGTCTTCATAAACAACAAGAAAGCCCGTACCGGCGAGAAGGTCGAGATCGCGATCTACGGCGAGCCCGGCGCGTACGTCGCCCTCTCCGGCGTCGATCGTGCATTCTACACGATGCAGGCCGGCAACGATCTCACGTACGCCAACGTCATCTCGAAGATGGCTTACTACGGCGAGGAGACGAACGGCACACACGCACACTCCTGGCTCTATCACGACGGCGATCCCGACGAGATAGTCTACTTTCCCTCGTCGACTTTCGGCATAGACGTCAATCGCACCTTCGAGTACATCGGCCTCGTGGCGTTCACCGACGCCCATGTATACCGCAAACCCGATCACTGCAACCGCACCCAGGGCTACGGGGAGTGCCTCTCCGGACGCTGCTACCGTCTCGAGAAGAAGTGCGACGGTGTCTTCGACTGCGAGGACGGCACCGACGAGGCGCGCTGTGTCCAGGGCAACGCCACCGATCTCGCCGAGTTCCGCAAACACCGTTTCAACCGCATACAGCGGCAGTACGAGAACGTGTGGCTCTGGAAGGACATAAACATCGGTCCGCACGGTCGCCAGATATTCAACATCGACGTGCCCCGCCGACCGGCCCACTGGATGGTCACGGCTTTCAGCATGAGTCCGAGCATGGGCTACGGCATGCTGCCCCGCGCCCTCGAGTACACCGGCGTTCTGCCGTTCTTCATAAACGTCGAGATGCCGACCCACAGCCGTCAGGGCGAGCAGATCGGCGTGAGGGTCTCGGTGTTCAACTACCAGCGCTACAACATCGAGGCGACGGTCGTTCTCAAGGGCTCGCCGGACTACAAGTTCGTCCACGTCGAGGACAACGGCATCGTGCAGTCTTACAAGCCGAGGACGTCCTGGGGCGAGCATCAGTTCTTCATATGGATCGCCGCCCAGGACGCCTCGGTCGTTTATCTGCCGATAGTCCCGGTGCGGCTCGGCGACATCGAGGTAAAGATTCACGCGACCACCGTCATAGGCAGCGACAAGGCCACGAGGATCCTTCACGTCGAGGCCGACGGATTGCCGCAGTTCAGACACCAGTCGATACTCCTCGATCTCAGCAACAAGGCGTACCTCTTCCAGTACATGCACGTCAACATGACCGAGAAACCTATAATACCGTACACCGAGGATCGTTACTACGTATTCGGCTCCAACAGGGCGACCATAAGCGTCGTCGGCGACGTCGTCGGACCGATATTCCCCACGATGCCCGTTAACGCCACGAGCATGATGAATCTACCGATGGACTGCGCCGAGCAGAACATGTTCAGCTTCGCTGCGAACATGTACACGACCCTCTACATGCGTCTCATTAATCAGAGGAACAGAACTCAGGAGCAGGAGAGCTTCTACCACATGAACATCGGTTACCAGAGGCAGTTGTCCTTCATGAAGGAGGACGGTTCGTTCGGGCTCTTCAGGAGCGACTGGAACCAATCGTCGTCGTCTGTCTGGCTGACGGCATTCTGCGCGAGGGTTTTCCAGGAGGCGAGCTTCTACGAGTGGGAGAACTATATATACATCGATCCCGACGTCATATCGCAGTCGGTCGCGTGGATACTGAAGCACCAGACACCGGAGGGAAGCTTCTACGAGGTGAGCTGGCTGCCGGACAGGAAGGTCAACAGCACTTGGAACGACGAGTACGATCACATTCGTCACAGGAACATAAGCCTGACGGCGCATGTGCTAATCACTCTGGAGACTGTGAGGGACCTCACGGGCGGTCTCGGATCACAGGTGGCGCTGAGCTCGGCGAAGGCGGTAAAGTGGCTGGAGATGAATCTGAAGCTGCTCGAGGAACGGGGAACCCCCTTCGAGGTGGCGATCGTCGCGTACGCCCTCCTACTGGCCAAGGCCTCGACCGCCGAGCAGGCCTTCAATATACTGTCGTTTCACTCGCGGATGACCGGCGATCTGACCTACTGGGGCAGGGAGGCCGTGCCGCTTCCGCCTTACAAACTCGAGAATCAGATACCCTTCCTGCTGCCGAGATTGCCTTACAAGTACGACTCGGAGAACATCGAGACCACGGCTTTCGCCCTGTTGGTCCACGTCGCCCGGCAGGAGGTCAACATACAGCCTATCGTCAAGTGGCTCAACTCGCAGAGGCTCTCGGACGGCGGATGGGCCTCGACGCAGGACAGCGTCTGGGCGATGAAGGCGCTAATGGAGTACACCGTCAGGTCCAGGATCAGGGACGTCAGCTCCCTCACCATCAACATCGAGGCCACGGCACTGAAAGCCTCGAGCAAGACGCTCTACGTCACGGACAAAAATATCGCGAAGCTTCAGACCATCGAGGTAAGCGTAGGATATTTTTGTGGATGGATTTTTCTTTTTTGTTTACGATGATTTGTTACGATGCGCGAGTGGAAGGAGAAGAATTTGTTGGTAGCATTTTATTTAAGGCCATGTGAAAGATGTACCACGTGACATATGAGTGAAAGAGAGATAGATGCATTTTTCGAATAAATGCCATTTAAATCCGGTTGACTTTTCGGATAAAGCGGAAGCATCATCGGACGCGGTATTAAATTGTGCATCCGCTAATGCTTTCCTTTTTCCCGAAAAGTCTACGGTCTCTGAATCGCATTCATTACAGATTTTGGTTACCGACTGAGTCGTTTCACGTGTTCTTAAGCGATGAAGCAAGATCGGACGAAAATTACAATTTTTTTTTTTGGGAACCTATTGCGGCAAGATCAGTCGCAAGTTATGATTTTTGGAAATCGACTGAAGCGCGGTTAGTCGCAAAGTACCATTTTTGTAAATGGAGTAAATCTAGATCAGTCGCAAATGGTTATTTTTTTAAACCTTTTTGAAGGGCTATCGTAATGCTAGTTTGAAGTGTCGTATAAGTGATAAATTACTGATCGAAATTGTCGGTAATTTAAGATACAGTTTAATGGCCGTTCGAAGTTACCGCGCAATTAAAAGACCACGGAATCGCATTAGTAAATACACTGGTGAAACTTGGGTGTGCGAGCGTCTGTGATGAATTACCCATCGTAATTACTATATTCTTTATTAAGATAACATCATTTTAAAATATATTATTAGAACACAATTTATTTATCGTCGTTGCGATCGGATCCCTGACTTATCGGCCGCCCCTATCGGCAATTATTATTATGATTCTTTTTATGCGAATGTAACAAATTGCGAATAACTTTTTTTCATTTCCGAATCGAACAGAACCAATCTGTCGTAATTTAGCTTTTACTTCGCAAGGGAATTTTCATTCTGGTCGCGATAAACAATTCGAATTTTTAACGGTCAACTTTTCTTTTTACGTACAATTTCCGTTCTCGGTGTGTCGCTAGCGTCTAACTTCCGGCCAATCGCCATTACGTCCGTCTCGCGCCCGTTCGGTGCGTCACGTCATCGATTTTCTTTGTCGTTGGTGAGTTAACAAAGTGATCGTCCCGCGAGAAAAATTGTGGTGAATCCGCGTGAAAATGACGTCGTCCTCGGAGGAGAGGAGACGCCGAAGAAAGAAGACTAAAAAATCCTCGCGAAAGATTCGCAAAACTGAAGAGGAGAAACGAGAAATATTGATCAATTTTATAAAGTCCTTTAAGAAAGAGTCGCGTGCGGGTGACCGAGAAACGTCCAGAAAACGCTTGAGATCGTCGTCGAGCGACACGTCGGCCGCTTCCTTGACCGCGTCTTCGAGCGGTTCTACGACGAACTTTCGATCCTCGAGCTCGGAAAGAGAAGAGGACCGGTCAGACTCATCGCGTCACCAGAGCGGAAATTCCTCCGGGCGAAAAACATGCCGCGATCGAACGAAGATGCGCAAGGCTGAGGACGGCTCGCGAAGTTTGACCTTCAAGTCTCGTCGCGGCCGAAGCCTGTCTTTAAAATCTCGTCGCGGTCGGCGCTTGTGTCGCAAAATATTGATGCAAATAGTCGATTCCGAGGTATCTGAATCGGAATCCGATAGCGAGAGCACGGAAGTCGAGAAATCGCCGGTAAAGAGAAAGATCAAAGTCAAGAAAGAGGAAATCGAGAAAAAGCCTGATGTCGAGGAAAGTCGACAAGATAAAAAAACGATAAAGGAAGAAATTGAAAAGGAGGCCTCTGGAAAAAGCTTGACGAGTGAAAAAATTGGCTTGATAACGGATGTTGCAGAGGCACGAGATGAGGCGAAGAATAGAAATCTCAAAGCTTCGGCGGAAATGTCACAGCCACAGGCTAAAAAAAATGCAGGAATTAAGATGGATGACGACAAGGACAGGGAGTCCGAGGAATCGTCAAAATGCAAGACAGCCGCCAAGATTGATGTGATCGAAAAAACAGAGGGGAAGCTCGAGACTGATAATGACGGAGCTTCAGCGACGCGTATACTCGTCAAAGATACGCCAAAAACTATGAAAGTCGTGCAGTCGCCAATTGACGACGAATTAGCCAAAAACGCCACCGCTATTTCTGGCAAACCTGTTCTTGTCAGAAATATATTGATCACGAGGAAGATTGCTGATGCCTGTGTGTTTCCGATGACAGTCTCCGTCAAAAATGTAGCAACAGATGAGTCGTCAGGCAAAAAAGAATCCGCCAAAAATGTTGATGATATCCACAAGGTTATTCTTGTCAAGAATATATTTGCCAAAGAGAAAATTGCTAATGACGACAAAAGTTTGACGGGCACCTCTTCTGCAGGCACCTCCAACGCTATCATCGACCAATCTGTTGCGACAGACGTCAGCAAAGAAGTCCGTCAAGAAGACTCTATTGACGACAAATCTTTGACAAGCGTTTCCAAACCAAAACCTTCTGCAACCGTGGAAGTAGAGAAATCCTTAGATGATGACAAATCTTTGACGAGCAAACACGGAAAAAATCCTTCCGAAACTATGGAGATCAAAGAATTGCTAGATGACGACAAATCTTCGAAGAACAAAATTGTCGTCACTGAGAAAGTTCCGCCCATCAAGAATGTATTTGATGAGAAAAAAATCACAGTTGACGACGAACTCTCCCCGAGTCTTTCTGCCAAAGATATCCCCAAGGCTGCCAATATCCTTGAAACTCCCTCCGACAAAGGCAATGACAGTGACGAGATTCTCGTGGTGAAAAATGTCTATGCGAGAAACAACAAAGCCTCCAGCGACGAAGAGAAAAAGGCAATCTCTGAGGTAAGCGACGCTTCCATTTCTCGTGACTTGAAACCGGCAGAAACATCGCACTGTGCAGTCGCAAGAAAGTCGTACACTATGAAGAAGATTCACGAGAGATTCAACAAAAATCCAAAAAATGTAGAAAGTAACACCAAAGAATCTTCCGACGTCGTGGAGGGAAAAAAAGAAAAATTTTCCTCAGACAGCCAATCAACGTCGCACTGCGCAATAGCGAGAAAATCATACGCTCAGCGCAAGATTCACGATAGATTCCACAAAAAACCTCAAAGCCTGGAAACTCACGATGAGGAAAAAAATAAAAAATCTCCAGACTCCACCGATAACGCGAACGCACCGGAGGAAGAACATACAATCGTTCACCGCGAAGTTCTTCAAAAATCGTCCGCGGAAAGCGGTAGATCCGAAGATAAATCGGCAAACTCGAGGGACGAAATCGGCGAGGGTGAAAAATCCCCGAGGGACGAACAGAATCCCCAGAGTACAGTCGTTTCGAGATCCGCTACGGAAACGCGAAGATCGTACGAGAAAAATAAAATCGCCGAAGATTCTTCGGGAGCGAAGAGCGCCGGTTCCGAGCCGAGAAGCTCGCCGAGCGAAGATGACAAGAACATCGTACCGGAAGTTTCGTTGGCTCTCGACGAATCAGCCCTTCACGAAGATCCAAAAGAACACTGTAGGCGAAAAATCCGCAAAAGAAGCGATACGGGCGAATCCTCGTCGGAGGTCCTCGAGAGTGAGGGCGAGTTTACCGAAGACTCGCGAGGGTTCAAGAGATTGAAACGAAATCCCGCGATTCCCTCGAGCGAAGATCCCGCGACGGAAAACCTAAGCGGGAAGATAACAGTGCAGAGTGTCGTCACTCTGTCGCACAAAGTCATCACCGTGCATACAGAATCAGCGGGAGGCAAGATCGGTAAATCGGCCGAGGAGGATCGACGAAGCAGCGATGGTAAAGAGAAAAAGTTTTCGACACAAAACTTTAAACTCGCGAGCCGAGCTCTCGAAAACTCGGACACCGGTACGCCGGAAAAAAATCGGGAGATCGGTGAGAAAAAAGACTCTGAGGAAAAGATCGAATCTACGATCGAAACCTCTGGTCGCGAAGAAGAAATCACGATCGACGAGTCTAATCGATCCACGGGCGAAATTCTTCAGCAGTCAGCGATCGACGAAACTTCGCCGATCGTTGCTGCCGAGAAAGGTGAGAAAAAAATTCGAATTAAAGACTCAAAATGCGAACAAAAAATGTCTAAGACAGAAATAACTTTTTTTGTAGGTGGAGCACTCGAAGATCGAAATACATCGGCGATAGAAAATATTGTCGAGCGGATAACCGACGAAAATTCGCCGATCGCGCTTGCGATCGAAGGCGATAAAATCATCGGTCTCGATGAAAATGTCTCAACGTCGATAATCGATGAAACTTTGCCGCGTTCGCATAACAAAAAAATCGACTTCGAAGAAAATATTAAAGAGTCGACAACCGAGGAAATTATGCCGATCCCGGCTGCGATCGAGAGTGAGGAAGAAATCACCCTCGAAGAAAATATTACAAAGTCCATTACCGACGAAATTATGCCGATCCCGGTTGCGATCGAGAGTGAGGCGGAAATCACCCTCGAAGAAAATATCCCAAAGTCCATTACCAACGAAATTTCGCCGACCTCGCCAACCGAAAAAATGCCTAAAAAAATCGTCGTCGAAGTTTCTAATCCCGAAGTAGAAAAATCTGCGACGACGGAAATTTGTACTCCGGGCGAAGAACATGCGATCGAAAATAAGTCGGCTATGGAAAGTACTGAAGATTCTTCAACGGACAACATTTTGCCGTTCTCACCGTGGATCGAGACGGAGAAAAAGATAATTCTCGAAGCTGCGAGTATCGAAGAAAAATCGACGCTCGAGGATAAATCGTCGATGCAAAATATCGCGGATAAAGACGATTTTCCGGACTCTGAGGAAAACGACGCTTCGATGGGCGATAAATCGACGCCGGAAGAAATTGCCGACGATGATTTTTCGGAGTCCAAAGCCGAGGAGACTTGTTACTTCTCGCTGATCGACGACCCGGACGACGACCCGAGCCCCGGTCACGCAGAATCGACGGCGAAAGAAGTGGATTCGTCGGTTCTCACGGACGAGTACGCATCGATGATGGACAACATTGCGTACGACGACGATCGCCCCGAGTCGACCGATGTTAACTCTTTGGCGACCGCAGATTCGGAAAAAATCTCAAAAAATACGATCGACGAATCCGACGAATCCAGCGACTCGTCCGTATTCTCCGAGGAATTCGCGATAATAAAATGTAACTCCATGGGCGAAGTTTCCATGGACGAAGAGGCGCCGGAGGAATATCAAGATTTATCGATCGCACTCCCGGAAGATCCAGAGAAAGAATCGAACATCGAAGTCCCGAAGAGTGCGGAAGTTTCCGCGGGAGAAAAATGTTGCACCGGAAGCGATGTCGAGACAGCGAAGGGATCGAGTGGATCCGTGATCGAGAAGATCGAAGAGACCGTTTCGCCGATCGTAGTCGCCGAGGAGACGAAAAATAACCCGTTGATCGACGAACCTTCCGCAGAGACCAGCAAAGTCACGGACGATCAGAAAAAAAGCATGTCAATTTTTGCCATGATAAAACGAATTTTTGTCCCGGAAGAAATTAAGGATGCCGAAGAGGTGGAGGGTTCGGAGTCTCGAATGCCTGGGAGGATCGAGGTCGATCCTGAGAGCCTCGCCCGTCCGGAGGAAAATTCTTCGATGGGAGTCGAAACGGACGAGAGCGACGCGCCACTGGAAATCGACGATGTGGAAGAGTACGAGCGTATGAACTGCGACGAGTTCGACAGTGAATCGTCCGACAGGGAAAGATCCGATCCCACGAGCGATGTTCTTCCGGTCGCAAATTCGTCGATGATCGATAACGCGGAAAACAGCGATCGGCCACGAAGGATCGATGAAACTGAAGATAAGATTATGAAGGGCGAAGATTCTGAAATTGAACCACCCGACAGCGAAAAATCTGATCCTTCGAGTGGAGTTCTTTCGATCGAGAATTCATCGATCTCTAGCGGAGAAACGGTAGAGAATGATCCAACACTGAAAATCGACGAGAGCGCCGAAAATAAAAGTACGAACGAGGTCTCCGAAGATCAAATATCGCACGATAAAGATCTTGATGCTAAAAGCGAAGTTTCTAGCGTGGAAAATGTGTCCATGATCGATGAAACAGAGGAGATCGATTCGGCGAAGATGATCAACGGTACGGAAAATATCGAACGGTCGCTAAAGATCGGCGAGGTCGAAGAACACGATACGACTCTAAAAATTGACAATATCGAGGAGAATTACGAAACTCTAAAAATCGACGAGGTCGAGGACGATGATTTATCGCTGAAGATCGACGGATTTTCGTCGCCTGCTTTTGAAAATACAGGAATTAACATCTCCGTGGACGACGATGTCGAGCGCGCCGGAGTTGAAGCCAAACTTCCGATCGACCTCGAGCGATCGACGAAGATCGATAAATCTTTGTCGATCGAACTCGCCGAAGTTGCTGGTACGAAAATCGATACGGAAACCCACAATCGCGACGAGAAATCACAGTCTTCGTCATTATCGGCCTGCACTACCGATAAAATCGATGAGGTATCGAAAAGCGACGAATCGCAAATCGATTCGATTAATTCGGAGGTCTCGAGCCGCGTTGAAAAATCGCCGGAAGACAAATCTGATCCGTCGAGCGAGACTTCATTAGCGATCCACAATACCGACGAGATCGGTGAAGTATCGAAAAGCCACAAATCGCTAATCGATTCGATTGATTCGGAGGTCTCGAGCCGCGTTGAAAAATCGTCGGAAGATAAATCCGTTTCGTCGTGCGAGGTTCTCGCAGTGCCCGCTCCATTATCTACCGACAATACCAACGAAATCGGTGAAGTATCGAAAATTGACAAGTCGCAAGTCGACTCGATTAATTCGGAGATCTCGGGTCACGTTG
Source organism: Ichneumoninae sp. A BG-2022a (assembly GCA_030522665.1). Taxonomy (NCBI): domain Eukaryota; kingdom Metazoa; phylum Arthropoda; class Insecta; order Hymenoptera; family Ichneumonidae; species Ichneumoninae sp. A BG-2022a. The sequence goes on from JAPYZC010004196.1 coordinate 9,924, forward strand.
AAAAATCAACCCCAGAAGGTAAATTCGAAACCTCGAGCGAAGTTACTCGTTCGAGTGACGGGACCGACTCGACCGGCAAAGAAACATCGAAGATCCACAAGTCGTTGCCGACCGATCTCAATAAGACTTTGGAGACAAAATTCGACACGAATGTCACGGATCGTGATTCGAATAACGTGCCCGATAAATCCGACTCCGCGAGCGAAGACCTCGCGCGATCGAAGAACACGTCCATCGCAGATTCCGAACCGAAGAGCGAGGCATCGACGGTAATCCTTCAAGCCGATGTTTCTTTCGAGATAAACGTCGAGGATATGCAAGTCTCGGATAACGATCTTCGTTGCTCCGACGATGACGACAACCACTTATTGGCAAAAATTACCTCATCTCCAAATAAATTCACGCAGCCTACGAGTATGGATATCGATGACGATGCAGAGTCAAAAATTGACGAATCTCAGCCAATCGTACCTACGGAAGATCCCAGTAAAAATATGGGTACGGAAATGTGTACCGAAGACATCGAATTTTCGAACGCCACACCGGAAGCGTCGAGGAAAGGCGCAGAGAAGCGAAGTGCCGAAATCGATCTTAAGTTGAATATCGAAACATCTTTGGAGCACAGGTACGTGCAAGTTCAAAAAATATGATCTATATGATCTATATGATCTATATGATCCATATGATCCATATGATCCATATGATCCATATGATCCATATGATCCATATGATCCATATGATCCATATGATCCATATGATCCATATGATCC
>JAPYZC010004197.1:0-14033 GCA_030522665.1 Ichneumoninae sp. A BG-2022a
TTTCTGCAACCGAAAAAGGACCAATCCAAACGTACGGTCCGTTTTACCGTTTTTGCGGTCCGTTTTGTTCCCCAACGGACGTGTCCGTTTTTCGGTCCGATTTTTTAGTTTTTTCCCCTAAAAGCAGCCGTCCGTCAACTTGCTAGGGCAGTCCCGGTGAAACGGTGATTTGCGTGGTGGTTCAGACAAAACACTTCGTAAACTTTTTGCCCAAAACCACCGTTGTGAAAAGAACCATGAAAACATGGCGATTTTCGCAGTGGTTTCGTCTGCTAGGGAAGGCGTAAGGAAACACTATGTGAAATAAGTAATAGTGCCTATGGCTACAGATCGTACCCAAAACGGTAGCTCTACCCTACACCGGTAATATACAATGCACAGATACACCGCAGGCTATCATACTCGAGAGTATCGAACGCAACGTTACGTTAAACAGCACTGATAAACTACTAACCCGAAACCTCAATTCGCCGATCGGTGGCTTCGCGTAAGGAATCCCTTTGAACGCGGCGTATTCCTTGCCATTTATAGATTTCTCAACGACACCGCGCAATTGACCCTGAAGAATTCGTACAAGAGGTCTGGAACCAGACATTCTTTTAACTCCCGATATTTGTTATCTTTTCCACCGGAGCCGCGAACGTCTCCACGTTGACTATGTGCAACACTTGTTTCCCGACTCGCCGGATGGGTTGTTGACCTGTACGTTATTATTGTGAACTCGACTGTCGGCTTTGCCGTCGGTATTATTGTTATTATTAATGTGCTTGCGGTGCTGGCTTCGGACGTTGATTAGCGAACATTCCATACGGCCACATTGTGTCAGTGATAACGATAACATAATCTAAAGCATTAAAAAGAAAGGCTGCGCCCGGCCGCTCCCCGTGAATATGCAGCTTGTGATAAGGGGCCCGTTCAGAAACTTATTTTGGGTAGGGTATTATATCTTCGCCAAACTGATCTTCGCCAACAAGTTACTAGATTATATAAAACCATGAAGATGCCACTTATACACATTAGATCGCGCCACCAGTCTACTTTTGTTGCAGAGGTGCTTTCGATTTGTCGTTATAACGTATAACGCACGTAGAGATGAGCGCCGATTTTGTGATCGGACATTTTTTTTGTCAATTGACTGTCACGTTACGGTCAATTGACGGCTCCGGAAATAACCGCACCGCGCCAAAAGCTACGTTAACTCTAAAAATCGGCAGCCCACCGTTTCTCCATAAATCGTTTCTACACACGCTCTGTTGGTTGGTGGAAGCTCGATTCTAGACCTCCCCATTGGTGGATCCAAGCATGTGTAGAATCGGTTTATGGAGGAACGGTGGGCTGCCTAAAAATCTCCACGATCCTAACTAGAAAATGAACACAGTACCGATTTCGTCAAACAGAAAAAAAATTATGTTGCCTTCATTTTACAATATTGTTTAATTGATCAATGAATTGATAAAAACTGGAAATACGAATGATTACGAAGTCAAGGAGGACGAAAAATTCGGTTGAAACCAACCGAGAGTACTAAAAAGTTGACCAATTTTGTGACCAAAAAGAAATTGACGGTCAAGTCCCAACTAGACAGATGTTGTTAGCTGCTTTGACCATATTTGTGACCGCGAACAAAATTGACGGTCATGGCACAACAAACATTTTCTGAAACTAAAAAGACGGTCATTGTTTAGTCTTAGTAATTGAAGCTTACACAATGTGACCGTCACGGCACATCTCTACGAGCGAAAATCTCATCCTTGTCGCGTGCCGACAAGCCGTGCGCGGCAACCATGCGAATCAGCTGAGCTCCGATCAGTTTTCTCAAGTCTATCGAAAACAGTTGCGGTACGGACGTTGGTGAAACGTTTTACAATATTTTTCTTTTCTTTAAAATAAGTTACCGGCGATTAATTAAAAACTTTCGAAAATGTCGTATATGCTATCGCATCTCCACAATGGCTGGCAAGTCGATCAAGCAATATTGTCCGAGGAGGATCGCGTGGTGGTAAATATTGTCGTAATCCTAACCTAACACGTGTCAAACACACTCCGGCGCAATTTTGTTTACTTACAGCAACAACAAAGCTCGAGCACGGACGATGAATTTTAATTGCTCGACACCAGTTCTTTAAAACGTAATAAAAATTTTACTTTTATTTCTTTAAGGTTATTCGCTTCGGACACGACTGGGATCCTATGTGCATGAAAATGGACGAAGTATTGTACAACATCGCCGAAAAAGTGAAGAATTTTGCTGTAATCTACCTCGTCGATATTACCGAAGTGCCTGACTTCAATAAAATGTATGTACCGCAATTGCGATCCTATTTTGCTTGGTCATACAGAAATCTTTATTTTTGGGAGAACGACAAAAAAAAACAATTTTAATGAAAATCTGGATGGAATGGTCCAGAAATTTGGAAAATCATACTTGCAACCATACTTAGACCTTATCGTCTAGTGGAGATGTTCATCTAGCGTTCATGAGAATGAAGAAATCAATTAAGGAATGAATTAGGGAATGAATTAAGGAATGAATTAGGGAATGAATTAGGGAATGAATTAGGGAATGACTGAGGGAATGAATTAAGAAATTAATTAAGGAATTAATGAAGGAATGAATGAAGGAATTTATTAATCGATAGGACTGGGATTCCTTGAGGCATATATTGCCGAATCAAAAGAAGCAGATTGCAATCCCATTTTGCTTTGTCATAGAAAAATCTTTGCGTGAAAAGTAAAACGATTTTTATGAAAATCTGTTCAGAAAATCTGGTCAAACATATATTTCGAAACAAAATATTTGGTTATTTTTCCATGGCATATTTTCACTTTTTACAACATTTTGTAACTTATTAGCTATAATTTTCAAAAACTTTGTTTTTTTAACCTCCCGTAGCGACCTCTATAAATACTTTGTTGTTGTCATCACCCTAATGAACATCTAGCCACGTGTAACAAAGATAAACTGGAATGGAAGGATTACTAGGAGCGAATTTTCTGAAACTCACGCGTTCGTAAAAAATTTTAGGACATTTGAAAAATAATATATTTTATTTTGCAGGTACGAATTGTACGATCCGTGTACGGTGATGTTCTTCTTCCGCAACAAGCACATAATGATAGATCTCGGTACAGGTAACAACAACAAAATAAATTGGACGTTAGAGGATAAGCAGGAGATGATAGATATTATAGAGACGGTTTACAGAGGAGCCAGAAAAGGTAGAGGTCTGGTCGTATCGCCGAAAGATTATTCCACAAAGTATCGTTATTAAATTTACTTGTATCTACAATTTATTTAATCTAATGCATATAATATTCTACGGATATTACGAGTATAAAAAAAACAACAACAAAAGAAAGAGATGTTTTATATTAAAGCATGCAAATTGAGTGAAATGAATGAATTGTGCAATCTCGTCGATTATGACCTGAGATTCGCTGGTCACGTGTATTTATATGAGTAAACGACTGACGGTTATTTACATAAATCCTGCGTTCTGCGTTCTCTTTTCGATCGTTCCTCACATGATTTTTTTTTATCGGTCACTAATAACAATTTTACATACACTCAACGATCTGTGAGTCGTTTAATTTCGGGGAAAGTAAACAGGGTGGACAGGATTTCCCTCATATGCGATATTATAAAATATTAATTATTACTCTCTACATTGTTTATAACTGCACTTACATTGCGTTCGTCTCTCTTTTTTACTACATGGTGGCCGTGGTCAGGAAAAACCGGAAAAGATCAAGGGAAAAAATTATTCAGGGAATTTCACAATTGGTCAGGGAAAGAGTAAATTGTCGCCAAACTTTCTATAATAATAAGAAATAAATAAAAAGTACATAGAAGCAAACCGGCAAAAAAAAATTAAGAACATTTTGAAAAAGAAAAACAGAATTAAACATTAATACCATAATAGGAAATTTTCATTTGCTTCATTAATTAAAAAAAAATAAAAGTCGTTAGAACTTTTGTCAGGGAAAATTTTCAATTGTTCAGGGAAAAGTCAGAGTAATTTTTTTGGGAAGAAAACGGCTACCTCCACCTCAGTTTTTCAGTCCAGTGGAGATTTCACCACACGTTTCCGATATTAAGTCTATCGATACGCGTTCGATAAATTGTCTCATTTCATAATGAGGTGTCGCGCTCGAGCAGCTCTGCGAAAGAATTGAAATTTCAATTTCGTCCATAAATAAAACGAATGGAATCTTCTTGCAGTCCGAAGGTTGGACCTCGGTTCATACAACGACAATAAAATTAATTCGTCGTTAGAGGACAAGCAAGAGACGATAAATATTACAAAGAAGGTTTGCAGAGGAGCCAGGAAAGGTTTTCTAGCGTCGCCGAAAGATTATTCCACAAAGTATAGTTATTAAATTTACTTGTATTTACAATTTATTTAATCTGTCATATAATATTCTACGGATATTACGAGTATAAAAAAAAACAACAACAAAACAAAAAGATGTTTTACATTAAAGCATGAAAAATCGAGTGGAATGAATGAATTGTTCGATCTCGGCGATTAAGACCTGAGATTCACGGGTCACGTGTATTTATACCAGTAAACGACCGACGATTATTTACATACATCCTTCATTCTTCGTTGTCTTTTCGATCGCTCGGCACATAGTTTTTTTTTTTTTTTTTTTCTTCATTCACTAATACCAATTTTATATACATTCAACGATCTTACATTTAGCGGCTAACATTTTTTCACAGCACCGACAATTTCGGGGAAACAGTCGATGCGGGTCGATGAAGATGATCGAGAGGATTTTCCTCTTATGTACAATCCGATATGATAAAATACTCTGTGCATTAATTATTACTCTCTACGTTATTTATAACTGCACTTACATTGCTTTGGTCTCTTTTTTTTAACTACAACAGTCTTTCCGTCTAGCGGAGGTTTTATCACACTTTTCCGATACTCGGCCGATCGATACGCTTTTCAATAAATTTTCGCGTTTCATAATGAGGTGTCGTGCTCGAGCAGCCCTGCGAAATAATTCAAACTCAAATTTGGTTCGTAAATATAATGAAAGAAATAAAAAAAAAATATATATATATATATATTAAAAAACTCACTCTGCGTCACGCGCGGATCTTCGTCCCGTCCGAAGCCTTGAGCGGATTTCGAACGCGATAGAGGCTGCATGTTCTCGTACAACGAAGTAGTCGATCCCTCGGATTCGGTTATATCCAGGCTTATTTCACTGTAATCTATGAGAGCATCCTTGGCGGTGTCGGAGATCAGATGGTCGTGGGTATTGTAGCGACCTTAAAATATCACGAAAAGTTTTGTCCTTTAATTTAATGCGAAATGAAATTACTTATTAAAGTAAAAATAAAATAAAAGTAAAAGTTAAAATAATTTTATTTACTATTAAATAAATAAAATTATTTTAATGCTACATAAAATTACTTTAAGGCTACACAAAATTACTTAAATGTTACATGAAATTACTTAAATGTTACATGAAATTACTTAAACGTCACATAACATTACTTTAATGCTATATAAAATTACTTTGATACTGCATAAAATTATTTCCACGCCACATAAAATTAATTTTATATTTCATTAAATTAAATTTATGCTAAGCTGGCCGTAGAGCATCGCAAATAAGATGGGGCAGCGATACTCACCGATGTGTTCTTGATACGGTCTCGTATCGATCGCACTCGTCGATTTGGCGCACCTGAGACCTTGAACGGGAATTAAAAAAATCTTGGAACAATCGATTCGATAATATTTAAATAGCAATCCATAGGGATATAACGTACCATTAAGCGAGTAAAAGGTTCGAGACTCTGGCGTTGATTTTGATGAATTTTGGTAAATCGGATCCGCTGACTCCACCGAGGTCGACAAGCTGCTCTTCTTAACTGTAATCATCGAAGACGATTTATAGCGTAAAAATTGTCGAAATTATGGTAGCGAAAAACAACACTTTGTAAAGTCGACTCGACACGACAGTAGGCGAATGTTGTTCGTCCTATTATCGTGTCGAGGATAAGCTGTTATTGCCTATAAGCGTTTACATGCGGATAAGAGTTTTATCGACGGACACGACACGATTAAAGCAAAGCACATCGAGAAGGAGCTCTGAACATCGTCATACCTCGTTATTGTTTTTAGATAGTCGTTCGCTCTCATTCTGCGGTATAAAAGAAACTTATGTTACTTCTGCCGTGTTAAAACGTACGCAGCTCTTTTTTTTGTTTTGTTTTGTTTTCTTTTCATCGGCATTTCGTTTTAGATTTTGTTTAATGCGAGTTTCGAGCTCAGAGGGGGTGAATTTTACATACGGGTTTCAATGCTGCTGACTAGATTCGTGCTAGAATCCGAAGCCTCTTTCTTTTTGTGAGAGCTGTTATCGCCGATCGCCTCGACGGACGGGGGTTTATCTGCAAATCGAGTCACAATTTGACGATTTTGGGACATAAAATTTTACAGTGTTACGGTCAATTAAATCGATAATTGAAGGAATTGTCTTTTAATGCGAGACAAACGAAAATTACTATAATGCGTAATTTTAATCGAGTCACAATTTCACGATTTCGGGAGATAAAAAGTTTACAGAGTTACGGTCAATTAAATCGATAATTGGAGGTAATTTTTTTTCACTGCAAGACAAACGAAAATTACTATAATGAGTAATGTTAATCGAGTCACAATTTGACGATTTCGGGAGATAAAAAGTTTACAGTGTTACGGTCAATTAAATCGATAATTGAAGGCAACGAAAATGACTATAATGAGTCATTTTAATCCAGTCACAATTTGACGATTTCGGGAGATAAAAAGTTTACAGTGTTACGGTCAATTAAACCGATAATTGGAGGATTTTTTTTACTGCGAGTCAAACGAAAATTACTATAATGAGTCTCAATGAGCCGAAAAAATAATCTATAAAATAAAATAAAAAAATACTCACATGTCTTCGAGAAGTAAGGATTCTTCAGTACTTGTCTTATGCAGTTATAGATATAAGCGTATTGACTCTGAAAATAAAATGTCCCTCGCGATTAGAAAATCAATCTGCGAAACTGAACACGTCAGCGTTGTTTTCTGAAAGAAAAAAAAAATGCTCACTTCTCGTTGAACCATATTTATCCGATGATGCCTTAGCCTATAGACCGTTCCGAAGACGTCGAGTTTCCTGTTGTCTTTTATATGTTGCAACAGTATGTCTATCGCTATGAGCGTGCCGGTTCTGCCAATACCGGCGCTGCAAGGAATAACAAAAATTACAGAACAAAACGCTCGCGGTGAGATTTCCGGGTGGGAATTCGCGATCGATTGGCAATCGATTAATAATTCGAACCTGCAGTGAATGACGACGAGGCCGCGATTTGCTTCCATGTGTCGTCGTATTATTTGACAAAAATTTATCATCGGATCGAAGTCCTCGGGCACGTCGTGATCCGGCCAATCTTTGAAATGCAGGTGTATTATATTTCTCTTCGCGTTCTCCTAAAAAAAAAAAAATTGTACGAAAAGGAAATTACGTTATTTCTATTAAATTCCTTCGCGACAAAACTTTCATCGTTCCAACTCACTTTCTGGAGAACCAAAGTTCTCTGCGTGTACGTTCTGTAGTCTAGCTCCATCGAACATCTTATCGACATATTTTCGTACGTAAAAGTTTCCCTTATCGTTGGAAAATATTGATGGCATTTCTCCTGGAAAATAAAAAAAAAATTGTATATAAATTAATTTTAAAAAAATGTTATCAATAAAGAAATATAATAAAAGGTTCGATCGACAACAATTTCTGGCGAACCTTGTTCTTCTCGACGAGTTGGGTGAGCATGACTATGAGCTTGACGTCGTACTGATCGATCATTCGCCAAAAATCATAGGTCGTCTCTTCCTTCGGTCCTTGGCAAGCGACGTAATCCTCGTCACCGGTAAATCCCTGTGATAAGTACATCGTATATATTAAATCGGTAAAAAAAATTATACGAAAAGAATTTTTTTTTATTCGATTTAAGATAGCACTTGCGGCCCGTCTCACCCCACGTGAGTTCAGAGAGAATAGAGAGAGGAACTGTGAGCACTTCTCGATCGGGTAAAAATCGCAAAAAATCAAGCATATGAAGGGTGCCGACAATATTGATTTTGCGTAATAATAATTCCATAACGTTACTATGGAACAACTTAATAGAAAAAAAATTGCTCAAAAACACCCCGCAACCTACCATTAAAAACATTAAACCGGTTTGTTAATTTTTTCTGAATTTTGTTTAACTTTTGAAAATTTCGTTTTGTAGTTAATAGAAAATGCAATTTTTAAAAATTACACAAAATTCTGAAAGAATTCATACGTATTCAAAAAGATTGAGAAATCGTTTTCATATGAACAAAGCTAGGAAGGATTTGTTGAAGAATTTTTTTTTGCATTAATTTGTGAATAACAATTTGAAATTATTATTATTATGTTAAATCAACATTCTCAACACCTTCCATATGCTTGATTTTTTTCGCTCTCTCAAAACTCACTTGAGGTCGGACTGTCCGCAAATACTACCTTAATTTCTTTAATTTCTTTTACGGTGTATACCTTAATAAAAGATGCGTTGATATAGTCGGTATTCGGATCGTTGTCTATCACCTCCAATTTTACCCTCGAGAAGTCGTCTGAAAAATTAATCCGATTAAAAAATAATAAAAAAAAAAATTCGTACCGCTGTAAAACATAATAACGAACATTTTTTCGAAAAAATCTTTAAATGTATACTCACAAGGCAAAATATCGGTGTATCTGTTCTTCTTTCTATTGGCCTGCAAACAAGCTGCATTTGTAGGCATCTGCAGGTCGACGCTCAGTGTCTGCAGCAATTGATACTCGTTGCTCAATTTTCCAGGATTGTCGGCGAGCTGTTGGCAGTGGGCGATGAATTTTCTTCTGGTAAAAGGCGCCGGTACGGGCGATCCAGGCATGTCGGAATGTAAAAACCTCCGCAGCACTCTGCAATGCATAATTACATCTATTAAAAAAAAAATCCACCCACACATAAAATGTATTTTGGAAACTTCAAATCTTTGATCGATGACGATTTAGTCGATTCTTCGAAGTGCTAAAAAAATAATAATATATTAGAAACCTCCTCGAGATTAAAAAGACTGATATTTCTATTTGCTAATTTTTTAAAATCAATATCACGCTAACCGACAGTTAATAAAATCGGCGGGATGCATTAAAGTGTCGAGGCAAATAGCGTGAATGTGCGATAAATTTCATATCCTTATAAAAGGTGCCGGTAAAGACGATCCAGGCATGTTGGAATGTAAAAATCTTCGCGGCACTCCGCAAAGCACGTTTACATCGACTTAAAAAATACACACACACACGCACAAAATTTATTCAGCAAAGTGCGAATCTTTGATCATTGCCGAAATCCTCGATTTTTAGAAACGCTAAAAAAAAAAATAAAGAAAAATTAATATACACCTCCCTGGATTAAAGTGCCCACTCCGAACGATAGTTCCAGCGCGACAGAGATTCCTATTTCTTTATCGCGCTTTTTTAAATAACTTATAATTTTTCTTTTTATAATCAAAAGTCTCGCGACAACCGACGAATATTTAATGCGGAGCGAATAGTGTGTAAAATCTCGAATACTACGCACTTGGTGAGAAAGGCGAAGATGGACTCGGTTCTCCAGAAGTCCGTTGCGCTTGTCATTATCTTAACGCTTATGTATTGACACAACTCCGCGCTGCTGTTCCGCCTATAGCGTGCGAGATACAAAAACGTTTTTTTCCCGAAAATCCTCTTTATTGCACCTTCATCGTTCCTTCGGAGCGTACAAAAATAATTCGCGACTAAAAATAAATCGGTTGCATTTAGGCTGGCCGGATAGTTCGGGCGGCGAACGAGCGACGTTACCACTCTCGCGGCTGCGGCACACACGGCACGTGATCGCGAAGAGAGAAAAAAAAAAAAAAAAAAAAAAAAAACCTGCACGCTCAACCGAGTTCTCTATGCTCAATGCGAGAGTGTGAGCCTCGACCTTGTTCATTTATGCCGATGCATATATCCCTCGACTATAGTAGTTATTTTTCTGAGTCACGGGACAAATATTGATTATTTTCCATAACGCGTTTACGAGCCCGACGGCGTACCGTCTCGCTATCGCGTCTCGATCGGCGATAGCGGGAGCGTCGCGTTCGCCGGTGACTCCTTTCGTTTCAAAACGCTAGCGAAAAAAAAAAAAATTTCAACATAAAAAAGAATTATTTATCATTTTTTTTAACAACGATACTTACGCTTGTATCGAACACTTTCGTACGAGCAGCATCATAGTGGCGAGTATGCCGAGGAAAAGAATGCCGAATACAGTGCCGACGACCGTGGCCACGTCGAGCTCGGAATCTGCAACGGGAGATACGGGTTTCAAGTTCAAGAGCGCTTCTGCACGGGCTTTGGCCGCTAAACTCTATACGAACGACGCGCGATTCTTCACCGGTGAGAAAAAACTGAAAGTTCGGGAGATCTTAGGGAAATTTTAAAAAAATGGTAAAATGTTAGAATGTTAAAATGGTAAAATGGTAAAATTGTAAAATGGTAAAGTTGTAAAATTGTAAAATTGTAAAATTGTAAAATTGTAAAATTGTAAAATTGTAAAATTGTAAAATTGTAAAATTGTAAAATTGTAAAATTGTAAAATTGAATTGTAAAATTGTAAAATTGTAAAATTGTAAAATTGTAAAATTGTAAAATTTAATCAGGAAACGTGAGGCAATTTTCTTTCCGTTTTTTTCCAGTGGCAGCGATGAATGAATGATTATATAGTTTGTGTACGAATTTTGTTCTTACTCGTCTTCACGTGGAACGCGATTGAATCCCTGTATCCTCCAGCTGTGAAGGCGCGCATTCTGACGTCGTACCAGGTATCGGGATTCAGAGGACCGTTGCAGTAGGATTGCTCGTCCCTGTACGAAGATATCTTCGGACACGTTTCCGTGTCCTCGCCGAGGACGAACTTCACGGCCTTCAATCGACCGTAATCGACTATGTAAGCTGGAAACGGAAGTGGCGACAGATATTTAATCATGATTAGTGTCGAGCCAATAAAATTAACATGAAACTAAAACTGTTTCTGAAACTCAATCTAAAATTCACTTTAAACTGGCATAAATTTAATACAGTGCACTAATTTTCTTTGGTATTTTTCAGGATCGGCGTATTCGCTCCATAAATTAGTGAGTGAAGATTTTTAAAAAATGGTCACTCACAGGGATAGACGTCTATGCAGAACTTGGCGGCTTGATAAGGTATCTCGAAATCCCGAAGCTTCGATTCCTGCCAGGACGCCGTTTGCGGTTCGTCGTTGTTCTTCAACCTCGCGAAGCTCTGGTTGGTGTAACCCATCTTCGATACTACTATAGCATAGCAACAGATATCACCACCGGAGTCGGGAAATATCGGCAGCAAGACTGTGGCCGTGGTCGTAGTTCTTCTTGCCTTGTAAGGATCGATGCTTATCAAATCCGTGTAGTTTTCGTTCGGTTCCGGAGGAACTGCACGTTGAGAGAAAAAAAAACCAATTATAAAAATTAAAAAATTACATCGCCTTAAATCAGGGCTCAAGCTTCTCGTTCCAAAGTGAACATTTTTCAGAACTGGTTATCAAGTTTTTTTTACATGTCGGAGCGAAAGGCTCGAAGGACGAAATGCAATACTTTATCAAGTTTTTACTTCCTCGTAGAGGAAACCATTTTTTCGTGAAAATACTTTTTTCGAGATTTTTTTTGTGTTAATATTTATGATGGAAATTTTCATATCGCTTCCTCATAATGTTCTCTTATTCCCGAAGCTTCATCTATGAGGAAGCCAAAAATATAGAAAATGCTTTCTCATAGAAGAAGTTTTTCAAATAAAAGAACATTATGGAAAAGCGATATGAAAATCTCAATTTTCACATCGATATGAATATTTCACTTTTCAACTTCTATGAGGAAGTGATATGAAAATTTCAATTCACAACTTCTATGAGGAAGCGAAATGAAAATTTCAATTCACAACTTCTATGAGGAAGCGATATGAAAATTTCAATTCACAACTTCCATGAGGAAGCGATATGAAAATTTAAATTCACAACTTCTATGAGGAAGCAATATAAAAATTTCAATTCACAACTTCTATGAGGAAGCGATATGAAAATTTCAATTCACCACTTCTATGAGGAAGCGAAATGAACATTTCAATTTACAACTTCTATGAGGAAGCGATATGAAAATTTCAATTCACAACTGCCATGAGGAAGCGATATGAAAATTTCAATTCACAACTTCTATGAGGAAGCGAAATGAAGATTTCAATCCACAACTTCTATGAGGAAGCTCTATGAAAATTTCAATTCACAACTTCCATGAGGAAGCAATATAAAAATCTCAATTCACAACTTCTATGAGCAAGCAATATAAAAATTTCAATTCACAACTTCTATGAGGAAGCCATATGAAAATTTCAATTCACAACTTCTGTGACGAAACTCTATGAAAATTTCAATTCACAACTTCTATGAGGAAGCGATATGAAAATTTCAATTCCCAACTTTATTATCCATGCCGGAGCGAAAGGCTTGAAGGCAGAAACGGAGCACTCACTTCCGGCAGGATACTGGAAGATTGTTGTCGAGACAGCTCCGAGATCGTTGTAGTCCGTGACTTTCGCGGCAACTTGAACGGTGTAATTGTATTCCTCTCGTAGATCGATCATCGTCAGATTGCATATTTCGTCGCGGCAGACATCGGTCTGGCTCAAAATGTGGCTAATTATGTGATGCTCGAGGCCGTTCCTGGTGCCTCTGCCGGTAACGTAGAAATATTCCAACTTCTCGCCGTTGAGAAAACACGGCATTCCCCACGTTAGAGTGCTGTCCAGGACATTTGGATCCGCAGCATTTTCGGATTGTGTGTATGTGAGATCGGTCACTTCGCCGGGTGCTCCGGTTTCGGTCAGGAATATCAGGGGTCCGCCGGTGTTTCCCCAACCGGCTCCGGTAGCCGCCTTTATTTCTATGAAATACATAGAATAAGGCTGCGCATGGTAGAAGTAGCTCGTCGCATTGCCCGGAATTGCAATTGTCGTTTGAATCTCGGTCAGATTTGTGCACCACCGTGGACGATGACTTTGATAGTACCAGGTCACGTCTATCGTTATGTTCGTCAATATTCCGGGCAGATAAAGCGGTTTTTTCCACTGCAATGTTATACTGGTGTTCGTCACGTTGCTCGCTGAGGATGGAAACAATTCGGGCGCCGATGGAACTGAAAATGAAAGGTTTTACTAATGTAATCGGAAATCTACGATTTGCATTTTTGAAAGTTGTTTGTTTGTGTGTTTTAATTTTGGAGAATCCAGGGGGTCGTTCAATGTATTTGACGTACGACGTTACTTCCGGCCGAAAAATTGGATTTTCAATACGAAACTTAGCTATTTTAATATTCAAAACACTTATTTAATATTCAAACCGGAAGTGACGTATTCATGGTTGTGACGTCACAACCGATTGAAAAATGCGGTGTTCAGACAGGAAGTACTATAATAATATGATATATATTATACAACATTGTATATATGAGGTATTCCATACGGTTTTGAACGGTCAAAAACCCGAAACTCTCAAAAAAAAGTTGTAATTTCACCATAATTCATGATTGTTGCCAAAAGGTTTTTGTAAATTTTTTCAGAATTTTTAGATCATATTTTTTTGAGATATCGAAAAATTGAACTTTAAAAAAAACCCCTATATCTTAAAAACTGTTAGTCATACTAAAAAACGTTTGAGCCATAAAAGTTGCAGATTTAAATGAACTCTTGAAAACAAAATTTTGTAGATTTTTTTAATGCAATAAACTTCCATTTCTATGAAAAATAGACTAAAATATTTTTTTCAGCCAGTATGTCAAGTTTGATTTTTCTTAAAAAATTCCAGAATATACTCTCAAGTGTATAGAGTGATCTCATATTTTTGTTTGGATGGGTGAGATACCCGTTTGATAGCTATG
>JAPYZC010004198.1:0-28067 GCA_030522665.1 Ichneumoninae sp. A BG-2022a
CAAAATCTGTCTATCCTCGATACTCTCGAATTTTTCGGATCGAGTTACATCAGTAATCGCGAATAAACAGTACAATAATAATTCGGTCTTGAAGGATTTCGACTTGGGACGATCCATCGAGGATCGTTTTATTCAGACCTCCCCTTTTCGCCGGGAGATCGTGCGAGCCAAATCCTAGGGTACATTCGGTCGCTTGCGCCGTTGGCTCGTCGCGGCCTCCGAAGCCGCTTTCTCGAAAGCCGACGCGAGGCAGAGGCACCCCCCACCCCCTCTCCCAAATAAGAGTACGGAGCCGCTCACTACCACTCGGATAGCTCCGCCGTTACAGTCGGAGTAAACCGCACGGAGCGCCATCCACTACATACATAGAGAATAAGCTTGGCTATAGCTGTGCGATTCGTGCAGAGCACGTTCCTCGGTTTGGGACATAGGGAGAGCGAGAGAGTGGGTGGTCTCGAACAGGAGGGTTGGGCGAACGGGTAGGTGTGCGGTGAGGAGGGGGGGATTGAAGAGAGATGGGAAACGAGAGATCGCGAGAGCAGTAGCAGGAGCAGCAGCCAGTGTTCGCGAACCTCGGCGAAGCACACACGAGAAGGCGCGCGCGTACGGGCTGCGCAGGTGTCAGGCGAAACGGGGGCTGACGTTTTTTTTCCCCCGATGGGCCCCGTGGACACCGAGAGCTCGTACGAGCGAGCTTGCGAGAAGCCACATTATATTGTTACAAGAGGCGATGTAAAACGGGTTGAATAAACGATCGTGGCCGGGTGGATAAATAATAAGAAGACTGAAGACACGAACAAGGACGGGAGGTATAAAACAAAAGATTCAACAAAAAAAAATTAAAAAACGATAGCCACGATATCGTACCGGAATTATATTGCAATCGGTACGGAAATTAGCCCGTAGCGTCGGTCGGTTGTTCGACGCGCGCGCCAGGAGGCCTTTTCTCTCCGCGTAAACGAGAAACCCAGTGGTGTGCGAGCCAAGGCTCGAATATAGATTAAAAAATAAAAGTGCGACTGTTATTCGTGCACGAAAGAAATCTATAGATGCGTGCGGAGTATCAGCAGCGAAACAGTGTGACAGCAAGGCGACGAGGTTCGGTGCGTTAAAGGCGAAAGGAGGAAACGAGATAGAGTGGAACGACGAGAGGCAACAAGAGGGGAAGGAGGGGGAGCCGATTCACAGGGGACGTCAGTGAGAGAGTGAGAGGGCGGCGGTAATGCCAACCGTGAACCGTCGACGGACATAATCGTGCTGTTATGGGTGTGGAGTGAACGCATCTTCGAGCTCTCTCTCGCCCCCCTGCGACGAAACACCGACTGACACTCTGCACACAAAAAAAACCATCCACAAATTTTGAAGAAAAAAAAGAAAAAAACCAGTGTTAAAATATTAATCGACCGTGCGAAGCGACGAAAAAGAAAAAAAATATACATATAACTGCTGCACACTGCACACGATGTACGTTATAAATAGATCGTAAACTCGTCGCGAACAAGTCGGCTGTGGATTTTTGCAGGAACGACTCGTGTCGAGTGCGCGAGAAATAAAAAAAAAGATTAATCGACGAGCGAGAGCCGAGACCTTCCGAGACGAAGATTTTGTGCAACGGTGCTGCTCTCGGCCGCGACGTAACCATATATTTATTTTTATCTGTCATTTCGGTCTTACTCGGTTGATCGAGTCGACGGATCGACGATCGACTCGGAAATATAATCGTGGGTGCGAAACTCGTGTTCTCTCGGCTATGCGTTGAACTCGCCCGTTCGTCCCACACACCTTTGCATTCTCTCTTCATCGCCATTAAACATATGATCGTACGATTCTCGACGAAAATCTTCGCCACTGACTCTCCTCCTCGTCCGCTTTCCCCACCCCGGTGTTCCGGGCTGTTTTGCCTGACCGCACTCTTCGTCTCGTCAAGAAATATCGTCGCGTCTCGCACACTACCTATCTGTACACACACACGAATACCGTACACTCTTACACGCTGTGCATAACGCTAGGGCTACCAACAATAATAATTTTCGCGTGCAGTTTGTGCGCCGCGAATGTCTCCTGGGTTTTCCAGTGTCGCAGAGTGGATAAAGGCGACACCGACGGAGATAAAGAGGAGATTTTCTCGTATCCACGTGAATCTCAGAGCCGCGAGCGAAAAGAAAATTCCAGCCGGACGTGACATCCCTATATATCTCGTACATTTCTGTCTCCCGAGAAACGGCCCGATCGTCGAGATTCGACCGACAGAACCTCGTACGAGAGGTTATATCCACCGTCGCTTCGAGAAATGACTGGACGATCGCGAGACACGAATGAATCTTTGAGACTTCGTAGATTTCATTCAGTGAGAGGTTAGATCGGATCTTAAGTGCGCGTGTTTTCGGTCCCGGCGACAAATTTACAAGCTGTGCAAATTATTTCTTTCGGGTGTAGCAAACGAGTCTAGCAAACGAGTGGCTCGTTCGATGCCGGGAATCGATGTAGTCTGCCGCAGCCAGTTTTATCGGTGGCGTTCGCTCGAGATCTTCGACCGGACGGAGAGAAAAATAATTCTGCTCTCGTTTTTATCTCGCGAGGAACAAAAGGCTCGCGCCGTCCGACGGCTACAAGTTATCTTTTTCGGGCGTCCGCACGAGTCTGGCAAAAACCAGCGACGCGTTCGATGCCGAGAATCGATGTAGTCAGACGCAGCCAGTTCTATCGGTGGCGTTCGCTCGAGATCTGCGACTGGACGGAGAGGAAAATAATTCGACTCTCGTGTTTATCTTGCGAGGAAGAAAAGGCGCACCCCGTCCGACTGGTATAAGTTATCTTTTTCGGGTGTCCGCACGAGTCTGGTAAGAACCGGTGGCTCGTTCGATGACGAGAATCGGTGTTGTCAGACGCAGCCAGTTCTATCGGTGGCGTTCGCTCGAGATCTTCGACCGGACGGAGAGAAAATAATTCGTCGACTCTCGTGTGTTTATCTCGCGCGTAAGAAGGGTCAGCCCATCCGAGAGAGTCGGGAATACGGAGACAAGTGAGCGCGCCCAGTCTGAGGCCACCTGTGGTAACGCGCGGCTCGTAGGGCGAGGGTCGCGTTTTATTTTGTCCTTTCGTGCCGCAGCCGAGAGAGCGAGATAAAAGACAGAAGCTAACCCCCGCGGGGTCACGACAGGGGGAGTCTCGAGGAAAATAAGGTGGAGGCTTTGAGTGGCGAAGAAGGGCGCCCGAAGTTCGTGGCTTTGACACGATTCGAGTGAACAAGAGAGAGAGAGAGAGAGAGGGAGAGGAGATACAACAGAGAGGCCGGTCGGGGGAGCGTAGAGCTACCGTTATTGCCGGAGATAGCCGAAGTTCGTCCAAGTCCCCGAGGCTCGGCGGGAGTTTCGAACGCTCAACGGAAACAAAGGAAATAATAAAAACAAAGCGCCGTTCGCTTATTAACTAAACGAAAATTTCCGTATGAGATTTTTTCGTTGTTCCCTCGAGAGGCAGATACGAAAATTAGTAATAAAAAAAAATTAACTAATTGATTAGTTAAAAAAAAAAAGAAAACGGTGTAATTACAAGCGAGTGAATAAAATCGTGAAGCGGTGAAGAATGCGAGAGCCCCCTCCCCACGACCCGTGATCATGATTCTCCGTACGGATGAGCCGAGCGATAAACGTAAGCCGAGAGAAAACATCCGTGCAGCTGGTGACATAGAGGAGCGAGGGCCGCTGAGCGGCGATGTAAGATACTTCCCGACTCGATCACTGAGGAGCCTCGAGCCTGCGATTTTCTCGATTTATCCACTGAACAGCGTCGACAAGAGTCGTTGCGGATTTTCGAACGGTGCGGAAGAGAACGAGGAGAGAGAGGAGAAGGTGGAGGAGGGCGAAGAGGTGGGAGAGGCGAAAGCGTCGAATGAACTCGAGGACAATAAAAGTGAAAGAGTCCGAACATTGTTAGGGTCGAAGAGTCACGAGCGAGTGAAGAGGAAGGAGAGGATAAAGACGAGACGACGATCGTCGAGACCGGCGTTCGGCAGTTGGTCGAATTTTTTAAAAATCATTAAGAAAACTTGGATTTTTTTTGTTTCGACGAAAAAACGTTCTGAGAACTCGTCGCTGCCGGTTGGACGGAGCAGGCGAGCGAGACGCGGAAGGTCCGAGCTAGAATCGGCTCGCAGCTCCGGTTCTTCGGGGCGCTTCGGCGAGGGAGCGTGGTCACTCGGTGGCGGATGACTCGCTCAGGACCAGGACGTCCCGTAGTCGTAGACGTTCCAGTAGCGGTCCCTGGGCCCGGATCACCGCGCCGTCGTCGTCTCACAGCCGCACGCCGCCAATTCTACCGCGTGCTGTTCCCATTTTTATTATCGTCGTCGTTATCGGTCTCATTAGAAAAAATAAATTGTCCGAGGACATTTTTTTGGGCGCGCCGATCGCGTCGCCTCCGCACATCGGGAACCCTCGTCCTCCTGAGCTCTCGCGGGCCGTACGATTTTTTTTATTCCACCCACTGTCGAGATAGCTTCGACATAAAATCATCGACGACGACGAGCGGAGACGAAACATCGACGCACGATAAAAACGTCGAAACGTTGACGACGTCCAGCTCGTCGACGATACCGTGATGGCGGACCTACCGGACATGTCGCATCTCACTCCCGAGGAGAGACGTATCATCGAGGGTGTCATGATGCGACAGAAACAGGAGGAACAACGAGAGAACGAGATTATGTGGTATGAAAAAGATTAACTTTTTATCATGCTTTATAATAATCATAATAATACTGTAATAATGAATATTTATTATAATAATATCATTATTATTATATATTATATATTGGGCGCTTCGTACCCGAGTTCTGCATTACTTTATTTTAGTCTATTGGCATAAATTTCATAATTTGGTTCGCTTCTCATTAACCGCCTGTGGAATCGTGAGGCGCTCAGCGCATTAGCAGACCGAGAAGACCGAATCCCCATAACGCACTTAGCGCGTCCCCGTACTTGAGGGGCTACTATATATTTTTATTAATTTTAAGGAACATTATTAATTGCATAAATATTAACGAATATTTAAAACATGTCGATTTTTCTGATGAGTCTTAACAAATGTTACGACTGATTTTTGTTTTTAATAATTTTACTTTGCCTTTGTGACGTTTATTGAAGTATAGCGGTCGGACGCTTTGCGCCCACCGCTAGTTGCTGTATGTTTTTCATTGTTTATGATAATGATAATATTATTATAATAAATTTCCAGTTCTACGATCGGCGCCGAGTTTTATCTCGTGAGCGTTTTGCCTCGTGTGCAGGCTCGCAAGATTGTCGAAAGACTGCAGCGTGCCAAGTGTGCTTCTTCACGTTCTCCTCCACTCTCCGGTCCCCAACACTCTTGCATTGTCACTCGCGGCCCGTACCCCACTCGGGTTTGCAGACCCTTCCCTCGTAACCCATTTGGCATGCGTTCCCTTCCAGACTTCGGCTCTTTGCTTCCACCCGCCAAATATTTTGATTTTCCCACTGGCTACGCTAAAGCCAGAACGATTCTCGTCGAAGACCCCGATTCACGTCGATAGAGTCGATGCTCCATCTACGGGTACACGGAAATAATACAAATTCGAGGGACAATGAAGAAGATTAAAACAATAGGAGTGACGACAATTTTACGCTCTCTTTAACTATTGGACGCGATCCGAGGCTCCTCGGAGTTTGCGTTCCGGGCTCATTCCTCTTCGCCTCGTTCATTCGTTTTAGTCACTGAAATTTTTTCGACTGTCTTTTTAATTGGAACATGATTTTTTTTATTTAAATTTTTTAAAGCGGGGCATGAAATTTTATACAGTCGTTTAAAAAAATATTGAAACGAGATTAAATTCTTGTTAATGGTTCGTACGAGAATTGGATCACATGTAGATTAACATTTAACTTCCGTTTATATGCTTTAAAGTATACAATTACGCGATTTGTACTCCAATTTCATTTTTTTTATCGGAGCGGGACATTTTTTTTATTCATTTTTAAAAATATTGAAACGATATCGAATTCTAGTTAACGGATTCGTGCGAGAATAGAATCACACGTGGATTAAAATTTAACCTTCGAATATCTGCTTTGATGTATGCAATGACCAGATTTGTTCTTCGATAGTTTACCCCCGAGTCCGTAAAGATTTTAAAAAAGGTGATAGTAGTAGAAAAGCGTAATTTTTTTTGGGACACGTGCCAGCTGATTAATAATTATCCCATGATCCTCCGGCCTGCTAAAGCGATGTCTTTTTCGTCCGCGTTGTCGTGGGGAACGGGCGGAGGCTAATTTAAGGCTGGTCGGGGTCCTCGTCGTTCCCTGTCCCTCTCGAGGCCCTCGGCTCGATTCGCGCGAAAAATTCGTTGACTTCGTTACACAGCATGGAAGAGTGTGCAAACCGGATCCTTTTCAAGCCCTCAGCCTACCCCCTTTGCTCTTCCCTCGCTCGCTCTCTCGCCTCTCCTCTTCCATAAAATTCGATAAATTACTCACACGCGTTTCCTCCATCACGAGCTCATTGAATTTTCATGCATTCCCTCCAGAGTCCTCCTTTCCTCAATTTGTCGACCCTCCGAGTTAAAAAAAAAAAAAAGATTAAAATCGATTTCGTACACCCTTACGATCGGCTGCATGCTTTCTATATGTATCTCGATAAACCTATCGAGTACAATGCAAATCTGGTTACAGGTTTGTTAATTAAATTTTAACTTCTTTTTAATTAATTTTTTTTGTATGATTGCAGTCGAAAGCAGGCCGAGGTGCAGGTACTGGAGGAAACTATACGAGCCCGTTCGGAGCAACACAAGAAATCGGGCATAGAGCTAGACGCCACGTGTCAGATATGCTCGAAGACCAAGTTCGCGGACGGGGTTGGGCACATCTGCAACTACTGCAACATACGGTGCTGTGCCCGATGCGGTGGAAAAGTCACTCTGCGATCGAACAAGGTGAGAGAGGGCTGGATATAGAGAGAGAGAGCCGGAGAAACTCGATGTCAAGAGTTTCCGCATGAAGAAGAATGTCGGGAGTTCGGGGAAAAAAATGCCCTCCGCGTCTTTTGCGCTTTAGAGCAGTCTTCTGGTGTAAACGAGATTTTTTCGATGTCACGAAAATCATAGGTACTATTAAATATTTCAACTTTGGTCTTTTTCACTTCTTTATTGATACTTGCAGGTACTCTGTACATTTTTTCGAGTACAATAAAAATAAATTAAGGGTGCTATGCGGTTTCACGTCGAGCACTGAAAACAAGGTCCTGCGACTCTCACTATGATTCCTGAAGTTCTACTCATCTGAAACATAAAACCAAAAAGGTTATTGATCAGTAAAATTGAACTAGTAAAAATTCGACGGAAAAAAATGCAAAACATAGTGGCCTTTAATTTTTTTTTTTATTCGATAATCCGTCCACATTTTTTGAATAAATAAGTGGAAAAAGACCGATGTTGAAATATTTAATAGAACCTATGCATTTTTGTTTAACTCGAAAAAAATCCTCGTTTGGACTAGAAGACTGCCTTAATAACTGCACAAAAAAATACATCGCGTCGAAAAAACGTACCTACCGCGAGACGACAGCTAAAAATAGAACTGTGCAAAAAAAAAAAAAAAAAAAAAAAAAAAAAAACAAAAAAAAAAAAAAAAAAGCCTCGCGTCACTTCGAAAGTCGATGATGGGCGATACGGAAGCCTGGGAAATAACGTCAGGACAATATTTCATTATTGAGTGAGAGAAAATATATAAAAATGGAAGAGGAAAGAGGGAAGGATGGGACACAGTCGTAAAAAGAATGCCGGGTGTCAGACGTCTCGAAAAGTGAAGGGAAGGAGAGCCGGCTCGGGAGAGTCTCTCCGGCCTCAAGGCCGTGAAAATATTTTGGTTCCGGTTACCCCCCCGGATTGACCGGACGTCGTCGAGTCGGTAGTTGCCGTCGGCTGAACAGTTTTTTTTCCTCGTTTTTTCGGGAAGGGGAGTGGATCGAGTGTCGGCCAAAGGTGTGGAAAATAGGACAGCCAGGTCCACACTTGAAGCCTACAGGCTCTCTCTCTTGCGCTCTTATCTTCTTTCTTCATCCACCGTCTACCGCCTTCGCTCCGTTTCGCTCTTTCGCGCGCGAGACGGGGGAGCCCTCCCGGTTGAACGTTTTGCATTATTGCGAAGTAATCTCGCGGAAATCGATGACACGGTAGACGTCTCGGGGGCGAATCCTTGAGCTCTCATCCGAGAGATAATATACCTCTGTATACGTATACCCCACATCATATTTTTAGATATATCACCGACGGTTTCCCTCCAACTCCATCGTTTGATCTCGTCAATTTTTTACGAGTGTGACTTAAAAAAATAAAACAAATAAAAGGAGTTTTCACGTAACATTGAATTTTTATTAGAAACGGTGCATCAAAAAAAAGTTGTTTGAAAATTAATGAACAGTATTGGAAGCTTTTTTACAAAAACTTTCTGAAACTCCAAACACATTCGCGTTGCAATTTTACAGTAAAATTCGTATCTTTAATGAAAGTTATTGTAAATTTCAAGCAAAAGATTTTTAATTTTAATATTCGTTACTTTTATTTTACAAGCAAAGTACATTAATGTTCAATTAATTTAAGTAATGCTAGCAAATTTCAAGTTTCCGTACATCAACTGTACAATTTATTTTTACAGTGTTATTACACCGATGGTTAACGTCAGCAGGCAACATAGCCTATGCCTAGGGTAAAAGTGGTGAATATGTTTTACTTCCGTTATTCATGAATCAATGATATCTGGACTGGGCCATATTCCCACTTCGCCCTATACACAGCCGATATACCGTCTTGGCATTAATCTATCGATATATATATTTTTTTTTATGTAACTCTTTCAACGCTGTAATAACGATTGTACCTAAGCTTTGAATATAAAGCTCGTAGTCGAAGCAACAGGGAATCATTGCGGGGGTTTTCTGATGCTTGCCCCCCCGTCGGTAGTGTTTTAGTACATACATATTTTTTTGTATATAAACATAAATGTACATAAATATATTTAAAAAAAGACGTTTACACGTAACATTGATTTTTTTAAAAATAGAAACTGATTGTATCGATGGTTTAACGTAAGCAGGCAGTATAAGCTGTGCTTAGGGTAAAAGTGGTGAATATAGTTTACCCGCTGTCCGTGAATCAATGATATCCGGGGGTTTATTCTCGAGTCATTCGTTTGCAAAACGTATACGTTCCGTCGGTGTATTCATTCATACGTTTATACTCATACAACGATAGTACGTGTACGTTTTGCAAACCAATGACTCGAGAATAATCCCCCAGGACCGCTCCATATTCACCACTTTCGCCCTATACCCAGCCGATATGCCGTTTTGGTATTAACCTACCGATATATTTTTTTAAATATAACTCTTTCAACTCTGTAATAACGATCGTCACTAAGCTTTGAATATAAAGCTCGTAGTGGAAGCGGGGAATCATCTCGGGGTTTTTCTATGTTTGCCCCCCTTCGGCAGTGCTTTAGTACATGCATATTTATTTATACATATATTATATATACATAAATGTATATAAATAAATATAAATAAATGTGGTGGAATATGGGTAAGGGGTTTTACGTACTGTACGACGATAATGTCGCAGGAGAGCGCGTCGGATCGATATCGATATCGTCGTCGATCGTCGGGCTGGCGATAGTAGCGGTACGGCAATAGCAATATGTGTCCGTAGAATCAGTAGTGGTGGTGCGTAGCAGTCAGCCAGGCAGGCTGTTAGTCGGGACAACGTTGAACGACGTTACTGGCAATGGAGTTACTGAGCGAGTGGGCGAGAGGCACGCGGAGAAAAAAAAAGGAAGATGACTGCAGCAGGCTATAATGGAGTTATCGCAGACTAGCAAGGGAACGTCTTACGGTCCTTACGTCTTACATTTTACAGTCCTTTACACCGATAAAAAAAAATTTAATTAAAATACAATTCCATGAATCTGTTTGTCGAGTCTCCCGGCGTGGAATTGTTTATTTAATTTTCGTAAAGTAAATTTAGTTTTGTGCAATTGATCGTTTTTAACGGTTGTAGAGCGTAGCCACATTACCCGTACGATATTCGCGGACGTTACTGGCAATTGAGTGACTGAGAGAGTGGGCGAGACATACGCAGAGAAAAAAAGGAATATGTCTAGAGCAGAGAATACGAAGTTCCCACAAGCTAGCAAGGAAACGTCTTTACAAAAAATAATCAATATAATAATAATAAACATGAAATAAAAAATAAAAAATTTAGTTCCAATACAATTGCATAAATTTCTTTGGCGCGTCTCCCGACGTGAAATTTTGTATTTCATTTTCGTAAAGCAAATGTAGTGTAGTGAAACTGACAGTTTCCAACGGTTAGTCGCGGACGTCACAGGCAATGAAGTGACTGAGCGAGTGGGCGAGAGATACGCGGAGAAAAAAAAACGAATATGAATAGAGCAGAGTATACGGAGTTATCACAAGCTAGCAAGGGAACGTCTTATGGTCCTATAAACTCATAAAGAAAATATTTCTTGGATTAAAATACAATTCCATGAATTTGTTTGCCGAGTCTCCCGACGTAAAATCCAAACTTTATTTACATAAAACAAATTTAGTCGAGTAAAATTACTAGCTGCTACGGTTTGCAGTAACGTAGCCATCTTACATTTACGATATTCGTAATGTTTTGCGAGGGTTTCACGGACGTCGTTTTCTTGTAACTCGAAACAATCGGCGAAACGGCGTGAATGTTACCGACCGTGGTAACAATTAGAGGCTTCTTCGGCGTTTGCCAAAAGTACACGAGCGTTATTGGGACGGGGGTCGAGTAGGGGTCGAGTAAAATAGTCACAATAACAGGTGGAATACGGCGGTATGATAAGCGTTCGTACATATTCGTCGGTGCTCTTCACTGAAATACATGGAAATAATTGACCCATAACTCGCTCTACCCTGCTCCTCCTCTCTTCTCGTATTACTCCCCTCCCGTATCGTCGCTCGACGCTTTTACCTCCCTCCCACGTTCGGTGCTCTCAGTGAGCAGCGCGCAGCGTGCATCAATTAACCCTTATCGCCCACGTACATAGTACAGTATACACAGCACTAGAAGAGAGCTCTATACGTATATAAGTATATGCAAAGCAATACGCAATAGGTACGTGGAGGGCTGGGTGGAAGCGTCGTACAGCGAGCTGGAGCGCAATGCCGTCGGACGTTGTTGCATACAATATACTATACATAGACGTACATATAGTATATATATATATATATATATATGTGCGTGTGTGGATGTACGTATGGCTATGTAGTTTGAATCTACGTGGTTCACACGGAGTCTCGAGAATTCTACCGACCCGGTGGGGAATCCCGGGCATCTTCCGGAAATATCACATGGCGGGTTGTTTGAATACGGATTTAATCCTTTAATCAGTAACGAAGCTCGAAATCGTACGAAAATTACGTATATGAAAAAGTACGCGTATGAGCAAATCCACATGAAATCGGTTGGATTTAGATGTTATTTGACCGAATTGAATGAAACTTTCATTCCGTTAATTGTACACAAAAAGGAGGGACACGTATTTCTTTTATTTTCCCAAAATATATTCGTTTTTATAAACAAGTGTGCGTTAGTCTTCAAAAATGCATGTCTGGGTAGATAAATTATATCTGTCGTACAGAGAAAAACCCTGAATATGATGTTTTTTGAGTTGTTCTACGAATTACATAGTCATATTGTTATGGACAATTAAACATTTTTTTTTTTTTTTTTAAATAAAATTTACTAAATTTTTTTATGATTGTATTGAATTTTTTGTTCAATTCTGTATGGACATTTGATGGATGATATGGAATGGACATTTCCATGCGGTGTATATATGTGTTTATATGTCAATGTAGTTTGAGTCTACGTGGTTCACACGGAGTCTCGAGAATTCTACCAACACGGTGGGGAATCCTGGTCATCTTCCGGAAATATCGCATGGCGGATTTTTTGAATACGGATTTAATATTTTAATCAGTAACAAAGCTCGAAATCGTACGAAAATTACATCGGTGTGTGTAGAGTAGAGGATTAATACTAATAATATTTGAGATAAATAAAAGCGTTAATTA
The DNA here is from genome assembly GCA_030522665.1 of Ichneumoninae sp. A BG-2022a. NCBI lineage: Eukaryota > Metazoa > Arthropoda > Insecta > Hymenoptera > Ichneumonidae > Ichneumoninae sp. A BG-2022a. Next base: position 12,118 of record JAPYZC010004198.1, read on the forward strand.
TTATTTTGCGGATTACAAAGGGGTGCCAACAATTATGGACTACCGATTTTGGTATTATCCCGGAAACAAAATATATTCGATATAAATTAAATTCCTTGTTTTTTCATTGTCGATACATTAAACAGTCAAATCGTTATACATTTTCAGATATATATAATGCAAAATATATATATAAATATTTTATTATATACAATTATTCTATATAACAATTCATGTTATGTATAAATTGAATTTATTTATACATAACAATTTATTTGATATCACTCGGTGAGAAAATGCCTGCGTAAAACTCCCATTTTCACACCTTGTGAAAAAAAATTTTGTACGATACTGGAAAAATGTCTAAAAAGACAATCAACGAATTAACAAAAAAATATATTCTGATTTTTACAAACCATTCGGAACATACACTGTAAAAAATTTTCTTTCAAAATTAATGAACGGATTTGGAAGCTATTTCACATAAACTGTTGCCGAAATTTCAAACAGATGTGCGTTACAAAATTTTCATTTTTAATGAAAATGTTTGTAAATGTGCGGCAAAACATTTGTAATTTTAATATCTGGTATTTTTATTTGAGAAAAAGTACATTAACTTTCAATTACTGTAAGCAAGTAAGCACATTTCAAGTTCCAGTGCATGACATTTACAATTTATTTTTACAAAACGAAAATAATAAAAATCGAAACCCAAGATCTTTCTAAAAAAATATAACAATTATATTTATATATATACAACAGTTACACAGTTGTACAATTATATATATACATATTAAACAATTTATCTTCCGATATACACCACGTACACTTTATTCTATGTGGCTGCAGCGTCCAATTATTGCTAGTTCAGTACTTACATAGAAAAAAAAATTTCGAACGAAAAGAAAAAAACCAACATTAGACAAACGAATTTTCTTTTGATTGTTACAAATAATTCCGTGCCTACAATAATTTACAGCCGCGGGAAGCAGCGCCATGTCAGAAAACGGAACGAAAATCAAGACCCAAAATTGGTTAAAAAAAATATATATATACATTTGCGTTACAAGAACCGGACGATAAAGTTGACGTCAAGGTCCCCACTTGAAATAGTAGTAAGCCGGTCAGCTCGAGACCGTCTTACCGGCGCAGAGTCGAGTACACATCGTACGTGTAAGTACGTATACGAGTTGCATAGGGAACGAGGCCGGGGGTTGAGGTTGGATGATGATGAGGAGTTTCAGTCGGCGAACGAGCGAGACAGGGCGAAGCGAAAGAGGAAGGAGGGAAAGGAGGGCGAGTTTGCACGAGTCCGCTTGGGCTTGGTTACGCAGTTTTATATCCGAGGCTTAGCCCCGCTCGCTGCGTGGGGGCCTATGAATGGGGCGCGTCCCTGCGTGACGTCACCCCACGGGTTTTGCGCGACGCCGCGAGGACGGGGGTGCCGGAGGGAGGCCAGCAGAAGCGGGGGGTGGGAGAGGACGAAGGAGGGAACGCCGACGAGGCAAGGGATTGTGGGGGGGGGGGCTGGGAGGGAGGGGGTGAGCGGCGCTCCTCTCCGTGAGGGCGACGTGACGCAACATATTGATCTAAGTTTGGTAGAAGGGGGACGAGGAAAGAGAGAGGGCAGCGGGGGGGGGGATTGGGGGTGGAAAAGCCAGTCCGCACACGCGGGAGAACCCACCGTTGGAGGGATGAAATACAGGCTGTTCGGCAAGACCTATATACTATGGTATACTATTGCGCGCGTGCGAGCTCTCCGACTCGTTTTCGTTTCTCGCTCTTATTTATATATTTATTATTTTTCATTATATTTTCCCGTCTAAACCACCTTCCCACCCTCCCCAGCGCTCTTCAACAAGGCGCTTGGTCGTGATAAGGGATGCGCGGATTGCTGGAACTCCGGATTCCAAAGGAACCGTTGGTTCGGGCAAATCGGGAAAAGATAAATAAAAAGAGTAAACGAAAAACTGGAGGAGAAAAAAGATTGTATAGAGAGCGTCGGCAATACCGAGCAGCGATCGGATAATGCCGTTATGGAAATGTCGAAGGAGTGCGCTAATATTCTGGACTCGGTCCCTTTGACCTCGCTGGATTTTATTTATGTACTGTTACGACCCTTTTTTTACTTCTCGGAGTCGGCCACTTCGATTTTGTATATATATATATTTTTTTTCTTTTTAAGTCGGACTCTCCTCTTGGTCGTTCCCGATTCGATTCTCCCGTTGCTTCTGGGCAAGGATTATCAGACACTGGCTCATCCGCGTATCCCTCCGGCTTTCATCAATCGGTGGAACCGCCTTATTATTCTTCGATTCTTCTTTTTTCGAAGACGAAGCGATGAAAAGAATATTTTGTACGCTCTGCAGGAAACGATGGTTTCGTTTATATCAAAGGCTCGAGAAAACTCTGACGTTCGGGTGGTTCGGGCCGAGTGATGAATCTTTCATCGGCGAACAATCCCGAATCGAGACCCGAAGTTCTCTTATTCTTCAGGTTTCTTTTTTTTAACAACCCTTTCGATTTTTTTTTAATTCAACGTATCACTTTCACCTCACGAGATAAAAATCCGCAGTCTTCGCCGGGAGGCGAGCTTTGGAAGCGATGGGACAGCTATTACCCACGTGTCACTGGGTTACTACCCAGTCCACCTACTCGGCCGTCCCTCTCCCTCTCTCTCCCTATCGATAGGCAGTTTTATCTCCGAGCGATTTACGAACAGACCCACTTTTTTCCCTCCCCCGCCCCCCGCCCCCCGTGTGCACACACAGTCCCGCCAAGTGAAAACTATCGATCGTTCAGTCTGGCGAGCGGTGGACTCTTCGCGCGGCGAGTTCTTTTCTATCTATTCATCCCACTAGCCAGCCCGAACGACGAAGCCACTCGGAATCGAATAAGTTTTTTTTTTTTTTTTTTTTTTCGCGTGGAATGTGTCGACACGCGTTATGGTCAAGCGTTGCTCGTGTCTCAACGTTCGCTCAACCCCTCTCGAGTCGAATCGTTTCTGTTTGTTTTTTTTTTCGTTCCTTTCTTTGGCGAAAATGTTCTCTCGTTCTTTCCGGGAGCTCTCGAGTCTGGTCTCTCCAGTGTGATGCTTTCGCCCTGCGGACAAGCCCGTTCGCGTGTCTTTCTGTCACTGAAGTAGGCCGTGGGCTCGTACCTTTATCCACATTTCCCTATCCCAGATATGACTTTCAATTAACGATTTTTGTCTGGTTCATATTTTTTTATTTTTTTATTTCTACTGAAATCACAAACCTTCGGGCAATGAGAGTATCGGATAGAACGGGCGGCAGGATATCGTGTCTAACGGAAAGACGCCAATAGCTGGGTTTGAGAAGCTCACGGGAAGATTACACATTTCGCTCGCAAATTATATTGCAAACAGTTGTTGAAGAACAAAAAAAATGTTGATGATTCCCAATATCTTGTTTGACTTGGCAAGATCTACCTTCTTATCGAAGTTATCGGCAGATTAAATGCCATGACTTTGACGACTTGTCAACATTTATTTTCAAAAATCTCGTCCGGATATCACTTATTATAGATTAAAGCGAGTTACTTATTTCTTTAAAAAAATCAGTAAATCAGAAGATTAACGCATTTCCCGCGCTAATTAAATTGGAAGCTGTTGTTTAAGAACGTCTAAAAAAAAATTGGGTTTGATGATTCCTGATATCTTGTTTGACTTGGCAAGTTTACTACCTGCTTATCGAAGTTATCGGCAGATTAAATGCAATGACGTCATCGACTTGTCAAAATTGACTTTCAAAAATCTCGTCCCCATATCACTTATAGATAAAGGCGAGTTACTTATCTCTTTTTAAAAAATCAGTAAAACAGGAGATTAACATATTTTGCTCGCAAATAAAATTGGAAGCTGTTGTTGAAGAACTTCTATAAAAAAAGGTTCTGATCATTCCCAATATCTTGTTTGGATTGGCAGGGTTAGTATCACCTTATCGAAATTATCGGCAGATAAATGTAATCACGTCATCGACTTGTCAAAATTGATTTAAGAAAAAATCGCCAAATATCGCTTATAGATAAATGTAAGTTACTTATCTCTAAAAAAAGTCAGTAAAATCGTCTAAGATCGGATACCATTTAGCCCAGAGCGAGCCTTCCGCCGGCAGGTGTCCGTCGACGGGCTCGCGCTCGAGAGAATGAGCGGAGGTGTAAGCCTCCGAGTGACGGTAATTTTAATGGTATCGAACTTCTACTTCCCGAAGCCATCCGCTGTCTCCGTACAGTTTATATGTCGAAAAAGCGTCGAGACTGGAAGGGAAAGCTCCGCAACGATTTTTCGTCCACATCCCCGCAGTCCGCAACGAATTTACCCTTCCATCCGAGTTTCGTTCTCGCCTGCAGCCTGCTCATTTTTTCACTCGCTCTCACTTCCCCTCTCCTCTTTCCCTCCCGACGTCTCACAGGAGCGATCTTAAGAAACAAGTTTACGAAGATATTCGACAGCTTGGCCGAGACCTCGCGCCTACGAAATTGTCAGAGTATAAAGTATCTCCCAAGAAGCTTCTTCTTCCCCCGAAATCCCCCCTCCCCCTCCCGTCTCTCCTTCCCGAGTGCTCGTCTATGTTTCGCACAGTTTCGTTCCCTCGAATCTCAAAAAAGTTTCCGGCCAGGCTGTTTCTCGTGATAATTTAACGAAAGATGGAAGGGCAAAGGTGGCGAGAAACGGTCAGGGATAGGCGAGGGAAAATAAGGGTAGTTTATCGATCAACCCACTTCCACCCTTCGTCCATACTCTGTATCAATCTTATTCATTGAAAATTTCGTCCACTCTTCTCTAACCCATAAACCTTCGGTGTTTCAGATTTGATACCCTGAGAATCATCTTCTCGAGGCGAAAAGTTATAGTGCGCGAGACGAGGGAGAGAGAAGAAAACCCGTGACGGAGTTCGCACCACTTCGAATCGTCGAGATAAATCCAAATTGGGTCGCGGAACTCGTCCGAGCAGTAACGCGCCACTCGTCACTGACTCCGTTGTTCGAAACTCCCCCCCCCCCCCCGTGCCCCTATCCTCTTTTACCCCTCATCTTTCATCGCGCGATCTCTAACCCCGAGCGCACACAGAGCTTTCCCGTACGTCCTTGATACTTCGCACGTGAGTTTGGGACAATTCTGCGCGCGCGTCCTCCTTCGGTTTCGCTCTTTCTCTCACGGCTATCGCTCACCCTTCACCTTTCTCCCATCATAATGCACTGCGAATCAATTGAATATTTTTTATTTTTTCTATTTTTTTTAAATTTACTTTTTACACTTTTGAGCCGCTCTATTATCTATCGAGGTAAATTCTCGAGCGTTTATCATGCCCCCCCCACCCCCCCCCCCCCCCCCCCCCCCCCCCCCCCCCCCCCCCCCCCAACCACCCCCACCCCCCACCACACACTAACGACGGAATCGATTCCGGTTTTCTCTTGCTCTCTCTCTCTCTCTGTCTCTCTTTCTGTTTCTCTCTCTGTGCGGCAGATGTGTCCGAATCGATAGAGTCTGTCTATCGCGGTTCGACCGTGACACGGTGGGAGACTGAGACGCGTGTCACTCGCTGCAAGCGAATATAATATAATTACCTTTCACTACGAGAGAAACTCGCAGACACGAAGTAATTTTTTGTTTGTTTTTTTTATTAAACAATTTGAATTAGTTCGTCGACGGTTAATTAATTAAATGCAAATTACTTTCGTCTCGTTTGGGGATGATGTTGTAAGATTTGGGGAGAGAGACACGTACACGTGTATATTGGAGCGAGGGGGTGAGCAGGGATACGAGAGTTTGCCACTGACTCGACGACAATTTGTGCTATACACGGAACGATACGATTTAATATATTAAACATATAAATTCCACATATATTTGATGATATATATTTGCGAATTTAGGGGAGTTTCATTTTTTTATTTTATACATTTTTTTATTAAACAATTTTAATTAATTCGTCGACTTTTAATTAATCAAATGCAAGTTATTTTCGTCTTGTTGGGGCGATGATTTTGTGAGCGTTGTCTAACGACACGCGCAACGACATGATTTAATATATAAAGCACATAAATTCATATATATTTGAATAATATATTCACAAATTTTCGAGACCAGACTAGGACGTTTGCCGCAGTTGCTTGCCAGATGAATTACCTTGACGACGGGAAACTGGCAGACTCGAATCGGGAGTTTTTATATTTCTTATTTTAAACAACCTGAAATAATTCGTCGACTGTTAATTAGCCAAGTGCAAATTACCTTCGTCTCGTTCGGGGATAATTTAAGTTTTGGGGAAAGAGACACATGCATTTGTATATTGGAGCAAGGGATGGGCAGAGATACGAGAGGCTCAACGAACACTTACTTAAGTAACGATATGTTTCAATATATTTAACATATAAATTCCTATATGTTTGATCATATATATTTAAATAATATATTTACGAATTTTCAAAATCAGACTGGGACGTTTGCCGCTGTTGCTCGCTAGACAAATTACATTTAGAAACGAAGAGAAACTATTACACTCGAAGACGGGGTTTTTTTTATTAAACTATTTGAATTAATTCGGCAACTCTTAATTAATTAAATGCAAATTACTTTCGTCTCATTGGGGGATGATGTTGTAAGCTTTGTCGAAAGATACATGTACACGTGTATATTGGAGCGAGAGGCATAGAAGGGATAAGAGAGCTTGCCGCTGGCTGTACGACCACCTACTGTACGATACACCGAACGATGTAATTCAATATATTTAACATTTAAAGTCTTATATATTTGATGATATCTATTTAAATAATATATTTCCAAATTCTAGAGTGTTTTAATTTTCTATTAATTAATTTTTTTACTAATAATTTGAATTAATTAGTCAACTTTTAATAAATTAATTGCAAATTACTTTCGTCTCATTGGGGGATGATGTAAGCTTTGTCGAAAGATTCACGTACACGTGTATATTGAAGCGAGAGGCTGAGCAGGTATACGAGAACTTGCCGCTGGCCCGACGACCACCTACTGTACGATACACCGAACGATGTAATTCAATATATTAAACATTCAAAGTCCTATATATTTGATGATATCTATTTAAATAATATATCTCCAAATTCTGGGGTGTTTTAATAAATTAATTTTTTTACTGATAATTTGAATTAATTAGTCAACTTTTAATTAATTAAATGCAAATGACTTTCGTCTCGTTGGGAGGGATGATCTAAGCTTTGTCGAAAGATACACGTAACGATATGATTTAATATATTAGACACATAAATTCCTATCTATTGATGATATATATTTAAATGATATATTTCCGAATTTTGGAGACCAGAGTGGGCCGTTTGCCTCTGTTGCTTGCCAGAAAAATTCTTCTGGCGTGTAGAATACGCGCGGTGCCGAGTAGATATCCGGGTTACATGTACCTGTATATAGAGTAGTACGGGTACGTACCCTGGGTGTTGGCCGAACCTCAGTGGGGTACCGAGGAGCGGGGACGCAAAGGGACTGGGGGAAACTCTTGACATATTGCTACCTAGGCAACTTGCCGAAGTGCTCTTCAAGCTCGTGGCGCGCACCGGTACGCGTTCACCAGCCCTTCTTCCGTCGCTCCCGTTCCTCTTCACAGGCGTACCAGACTACGACCAGGGTTTTCTCTTGCCGCCTCGCCAGTCTGCAACGAGAAATCGGCTCGGTGCGCTGATTTCTACTTAGCAAACTTTGAAATTATCGAGCTTCCGAGGGACGTTTTTTTACTCGGCTATGCTACGCGCGACATAACTAACGCGAGGGTGTTTCGGACGATGCTGGAAACAAATATGACTGAGTGCACAGTTCTTCGGACTAGGAAAAAATTCTCAGTGAAATTTACGAATTACGAGTTTAAATAAAAACAAAAACAAAAAAAAAAACAATAATGATTTCAGGTGATATGGGTGTGCATCGTGTGCCGGAAGAAGCAAGAGATCTTCCTGAAGACCGGACAATGGATGACCAAGTCGAGTCTGAATGCGGCGGACACGGCGATGCTGAGACGTATGCAGGAAGACATGCAGGGGGCTGGACCACCGGGACATCCGGAACTCACGCAGGATAAGAGGCCGAAATTGGAGAGAGCTCACAGCGCTGCCGAGAAGGAGAATCTGCCTCTGGTACAGAGAAGCGGAAGTTTGCTGAGGAGGCAGTACTCACAGCAGGATCAGGTACGGTAGCTTCCGAGTCCGTTCTCTACAGACGCTGCGGCATGCTGGGCTCTCTCGGTCTCGTTTCTGGAGCACCGAACTGCAAGTTTCACTGCACTCCGCCTCGATGTACAGATATACTAGCCAGTATTGGCGTCACAGCTCGACCTAAGCGTTCCTTCACGTTCGAAATATATTATCGAGTCTCCGGCTGCATCGTAAATTCAAATTCGCGGCTCGCGGTAACTATAGTTTCAGCCTCCCAGTCACATATTTATGCATCTCCGGGGCCTGGACTCGTGGAAACGACTACGAACTGTTTGTCAAAAGTCAAATGGATCGTTACTGCGGGTGAGCAATAGCAATCGAAACCGCGAAAAAAAATTACAATAATCAGCCGCAAACGTAATCAATATTTTATTTGATTTTATTTCTTGACGGATTTCACCTTTATGATCAGGATAAAATAAATCCTAACTTTAGAGCTCTCAATAAGGAATTCTAAAGGTTATAAAGGTTAAAACACATAAATTTACATCTCGTGAATTAATTTCTGGGTTCGCCATCTTTTTGAAGGCCTCGAAGGAGGAACCCGTAAAATGCAATGCCGAGAATTCATTTCCCAATCCGGTCAGCGATGGCGGTATTTGTGCGATTTTGCTGCTCATAGAATAATCGCGTCATTCCTAAACGAGTATTTTTACGTGTCACTTTGAGGCCAATGCAGGTCAGTAGAACTGTTCATGTGACCACACCATTTAATATTTTAAAGAGAAAGCAAATATCATTGAGGATTCTCATAGAAGCTAGAGCGGGAATGTTCGCTGCTGTTGTAACATCTGAGAGAGCAGAATTTCTAGCAGTATTTATACTATGTTGGTGCTCATAGAATAATCACGTCGTCCCTAAACGTGTATTTTGACGTGGAACTTTGAGGCCAATGCAGCTAATCATAACTGATCATGTGACCATACCATTTGACATTTTAAAGAGAAAAATACACGTCACTCAGGCTTCTCACAAAACCTAGAGCAGAAATGATTGCTGCTATTGAAACATCCGTACACTTATGGTTATCAAATTCCAGTGGGGTTCCAATCTTGTTAGCGAAACTTTTTTTTTAATTTATAGTGCAAATTTGTGTGTTTCGTATATTGGCGACCAGACCACAAATGCGTATATAGTTTCGAGAATACCCAGGGTTAAGTACAAAAGCCCGAACATCGACGGAAAAAAAATCGCCTGAAAGTCTCTTTGAGCTTGGTTTACAACGGAGTCAATATGCGGCGCAAGCGACAAATTCGCATCGAAAATCACTCTGAGGTCTCTTATCGCCAACACACGTTGCAAGGTGTCTTATATTGTACTGATAATGAAAATCCATTCGTCTTTTAGAGAACGAAATGAGTTTACATTTACTTGAGTTGAAACTCATACCATTATTTAATTTTTATTTTATTTTACTGATATAGACGGGCAAGGCCGTTGTACAGAACAAATGTACACTAGTGAGCAAGTGTGTGGTGTGAACAATCGTAATTAACAATGGCTTAATCTAGCACGAAAACGCCCATGAATCTTAGCAACTTGGGCCTTAGCGACTAAAGTCATGGCCGGGACAAAGCGAGCCGAAAAATAATACGAAGGATTCCAAAAAGTCTCGTCAATGTTCGCAAATTGGTTTGCCAATTTGATCGCCCGGGAATGAGTCTATAATGCTTGTGATTCGTCCGGTACGTAGGTCGTCCAAAATTATGTTCACATAATATCACATTTCCTAAACCCTCTTGCAGCGACGCATGGTCAGCCTGGGAATTGAAAGTTTAGTACATTTTTTGATAATCTGCAAATTATCGGCATCTTAATTGAATGGTATAGGCTGCAATATCATTGACCGTAATGTTAAATAATAAGCGACCACGATGAGAGCCTTGAGGAACCCCTGGAAGACTGCATTGGTCTTGATCTAAAATTTGTGTACTTTACAAACTGTTGACGGTTTACCAGATACGATTGTAAGGTAATCCGTGCGGTACAGTGAAGTCAATAGAGTACCCGGTTTACAAAACTGTTCGTATACGTTTTAAAGGAGACATTTTTGCAAACTAAGGGGGATCCACATAAAAAAAGTTCAAACACAAAGTACACAAAGTTCTTACTTTGTGTAGAACACAGTGCACAACGTTTTGTACATACAATGAATTTACAGAAAAGTAACTCAGCTTACGCCAATAAAACCACGGGTATATATTTACGCAATTATTATGAAGGCAAATTTGTAATTTTGACAACTTATTTTATTTGTTGAAATATGTCTTAAGCATTCACCGAGTTATTTGCTTCGTTTAGATTCTTGATGAGAAGAAACGTTTAGTTAACGTCGTAACTCTGTTTTTGTAAAACCAAATGACTTTGATTTGTAAACGATTAATATTATCCGTGTATTCCGTGCATTCGTAGAATTTTCAGTCGAGAAAGAAAAAGAGCTTTAACTCGTAAACATCGAAAACGAAAATTACAAATTTCATTTCACAAAAACTGGGTGAAAATATGCCCGTGGATTTATTGGCGTAAACTGTGTTGTTTTTCTGTAAATTAGTTGTTGTACATGTTTTTATACATAAAGTCGGAACTCTTTCATCTAGATCCACCTTAGTTCGCACTAATTATCCCTATAGAATGCGTACAAACCATTTTTGAAATCTTCGTACTCAATTGACTTGAGTGTTGACCTCAAGGACTACCTTAACCACACGAGAAGTGGAATTCCAATTCCAATGTCATGCAACTTAGATAGCAACAATTTATGATTCACGAATTCGAAAATGCCTTACTAAAGTTTGTATAAACCGTAAGTCCGTATATTGAAAAGAAGGCAAGCTTCCAAAAAAATTGCATATAAAAAAAAATCACATACGTTACATATCTGAAACTGTATGTAATTTTTCATCGAAGGCCCTATACGGTAGAAAAGCGTAGGAGTCGCTCCCGCGTCTCCGTGTGTGTGTGTGTGTGTGTGTGGGTAAACGTGTGAAAATAGTTCGGTGTCGCAGATCGTTCGACCATTATTCTCCGAATCGCCATGGCAATTCCACATTTCGTAGGATTTATCGTCGCGAGGGCCGTGCCTCGTTCGGAAGCGAGAAAACTTGTACTTATTGCGAGAGAATCATTGGCCCTCCGCGCTTATATCGATGTCGGTTAGTATCGTAGTTCTCTCTTGACTTGGGACGGTTGGATGATAAAAATGGGCAAAAGTCGTCGAGTCGATCTAGCTTGCGATATTATCTTTTTCTTTCTTTCGTATTTTATGTTTTTTTTTTTCTTTTGTAACGAGGATGTGTGTGCGTTTGTATTCTCGCAGGTGCCTGGACGCTGTATGTCGACCAGCGACAGCGGGGTGGAGATGTCAGTGTCGCCTCACTCGAGGACCTTGCCGACTCCACACGTCGTCGTTGGTTCGTATCCCCAGACACCTAGACATCCGGCGGCCTATCCTGAAGACGATCCGAGCCTGTACAGGGGCGAACTCGATAGTCTTATGCGTCAGCACGGGCAGACTTATCAAAGACAGAGGCCGATGTATCAGGTACGAAAAAAAAGTTATGCCAATTGTATTAACCCTTCATTTATCCATGTAACATATTCCACACTTTAGAAGCACAGTTATTTTTTGATAATATCTTTTTCATTTTTAAGCTACAATGAAACTATAATGAACAAATTTAAGGAATAGTAGTGCATCGTAGTGAATATTTTAAGTCTATAATTTCGTCATCAAATTTTTTTTCAGAGCTGGGCAGTACTTGAAGTACCGCGTACTTTTTAGTACTCCGAATACTTTTCAAGTACCAAGTACAAGTACATCTTGAGTCTGCGCTCGCCATACGAATACTCAATGAGTAGCATGACATCCTGTTTCTACTAATATACGATCCGTCCAAACTTTTTAAAAAGTATAATTGTAACGAGCTTTTGTTACTCCATTAAAAAAAACGAGAAAGTCCTCGTTTTCGTTTTTTTTTGTATGTTATTTTTTTGTATTTTAAGAAATAGCCTGAAAACGACGGATTACGAAAATTTGAGTTTTACTACAATTTTGCGCATAGCTTCCTCCATGAGGAAGCCAAAAACGATGAACGAAGTTTCTCATAGAGAAAGCTATGCGAAAAATTGTAATCAAATTATTTTGTACCTAGATAACGCTTAACGCTATGAACCTAATTGAGAAAAGTATTTGGAAAATGTACTTGATACTTCAAGTACAGAAAATACTTGATACTTCAAGTACAGAAAATACTTGATACCTTCAGTATAAAAAGTACTGGACACTTTGTACTTTGTACTTTGTAAAGTATTTTTAGGTACTTTCCCGAGCTCTGCTTTTTTATTTAGGCGTGAAAATTGAAAGGGAGACCTGTAACAGTTTTTTCATCACCTAGTGCGGAAATGGCCACTTTTCCGCCCGCTTCGCGTGCGTTGAACCGACATTTTCGAACCTTGTGATGAAAAATTTCGTACATCCCACGTGCGAAACACTTTTTCTAACTCGTGTGATTACAGCACTCGCCGTCGGCTCGTGCTGCAAACTCACACTCGCCTTCGGCTCGTGCTGCAAACTCGTTAGAAAAACGTTTTTCGCCCTCGTGAAGTAATGTACTATTTTTTATTTGTTGTTCCATTTCCACCGTATACCCTTTCGGGTTTTTTCGGAACCGCATCCCGATTCCCCCCTAGCACTCCCTAGCCGCACTCAGCTAAGCCACCTAACTTCCAGTGTGTCCGTAGCCGACTTAGGTACAGTGTACCGCATTTTCCGGGGATCCGGGAAACTACGGAAAACCCGTGCCGGTACAGACGGCCATAATATACTGATCCACCGGTATTTTTGCATTTGAGTAAAGCGCAGAAACACCAAAGTCTCAAAAGAAAGCGTCTTCCACTCACTGGTCGATGCGCCAGCTAGTGCACGGCTAAGCGGTCACCCATCCAAGTACTGATCGCGAACGAATGAGCTTGACTTGGAGGACCACCAGAGCCGTGCGGCAACCGCGCATCCACCACTGTCGGTGATATGTAATAGTTATTTGAATGGCAAAGGCATAGAAAGGGAGTTCTTGGCGAGTGTGAAAATGTCTCACGAGCCGAAGACGAGTGCGCCATTTACACGAGTCAGAACTTCCTTTTCTACGCCCATGCCATTCACATAATTTTTCCTAATAAATTCACGAAAATCACGCTTTCTTTTCCTGTGAAGTGTGCGTAGAGAAGCACTTTTAGGCACTAGTGCGGGAAAAAAGACCCGATTGCGTTTGTATGCATGCGCAGTATTTTTCCCGCATGCGATGCAGAAAAGTGCCTTTCTGCGCACACTTCACGGAAACGGACAGCTGGATTTTACGTGCATGTGTAAAGAAAAAAACATTTTACTCAAAAGTGTCAAGCAGTCGCGAACATTTTTTTTAAAACAAGATTGAGGCTTCGGATCTGCCTGTTTGAAAAAAGAAGCTCACTTTCTCTGTTGACACCGGTCTCTGTATTAGAGCGTTTCGTCTTATTGGTCCCGTATAAAAATTTTGATTTCGTGTTATCAGGACCAGGACTCGGATATCCCGATGCCTTACGGTCACCCGGGTTCCGACAACGTTCAGCGAACGATGCATTCGTCCCAGCAGCATTCGATGCACCCCGGCCAGGCCGGTCATCCCTCTCAGCCGGGGGGTCTGCCGAGCGGCAGTGTTCAGGCAACGCTTCATCAACAGCGAAGCTTCAGCAGTAGCGAAGAGGAGCGAAGTACGCCGGAGTGCGCGAGCGATGAGCCGGACGAGTCGGAGAAGGGTGAGTGGTTACAGATTCTACAGTAATAAAATATAAATAAATTATGGGCGGAGAAAAATGATATTGATATACGCTGACGTTGAGAGAATAAGAAAGTTAGGATATGGTCAGGACTTTTTTAAAAATAAGATACCCCAGAGATTTGTCCGTATCTTCGAATGACAATTCTCCGAAGATAACAAAAAAATCTTAACGATGCAAAGTGCAACCGAGTCTGTCGAGACCTGTCTGCAGAAATGAGCTCCTGTCCGCGTGTCCTTCGTCGAACGTACTAATTAAGTTTTAACATTAATACACAGCATTCCGCCTCGTTTGTGCGAGGCGTCAACTCGCGAAGGGATATATAATCGAGCGTGAAAGGCGGCATGCACGATGCAGTCGCTATACGAGCCGGGTCGGTGTAGAAGCTTCGGGGTTCGGCCTGCCGGAAGTTATGGCTCGGCAATTTGGATGGGCGAGCTCTCGTCGCTGCGACGAGGCTTCTGGTGCCCCGGCGACGGTCGCTGGCTGGCGCTGCTTGCCGGCCCATAGAGTCGAGAGTAAATGGATTTATCACTATACGGAGGATGAAACATTACGATCGCTCAACGCTCTCGCGGGCTCGACTATGGTTCACTGGCTGTTTCCCTCAGTACGCGAATTTTCTGCTGGTCGTCCCGATGATTCAGGGCTTGCCGGAGCGGAGAGCAATCCCACACACATATCCATGAGAGGGGAGAGAGTGAACCGGAGTTTGCGGAGATGAAGAGCCTCGGATGTTGATCCGGCCAAAGCTAGGAAAAGGAGCGACCCTGAGCAAGGGATGCGCGACCAGAGGATCCGAAAGAGTGGGACGGATGGATGTATGACGCGTAGAGGCATCGGAGGCTCATAGTTGATTAGACACACGAGCGGCGAAGCGTGTCAGCGATTCAGCGATGTGAATAACACACCGTGAGAAGTGCACAACATAGCGACACAGAAAATCACTCCCCACACCTTCAAAAGCACACACACGCGCGAAGACAGTGTGTTACGGGAATAACCAAGGCTATCCTTTGCGCCTACTTTTTTTTATACCTCATCTCGATCCCCCGACGAAGTTCCGATAAGTACCGGGTACGATATCGCAGCCAGCAGTAGTATGCAAGATTAAACGGTGAGGAAAAAAAGGAAATAATTGCCATCGACCTGGCCATCAAACCGTCGGCGTCGAATCAAGTGGAAAAAGATATCAAGTTTGAGTACCGAGGTCGAATTTGCACTGAGAAGGAAAAAGAAAGAGTAAAATCTGTTAAACCAGTTAAGGATGCTTCACGCGTACATTCCCCGCCAAAAGTGAGATTCAGTAAGAACTTGAAAACTTCCTATTGGTATAAAAATCTGAAAAAATCAAGTGTATTAAAGGTGCCAAAAACATTGATTTTCTATAATAATAATGGCAAAAAGTTATTAACAAATTGCTAATAAAAAAGTGTTCAACAAATTATCAGTAAGCATTTCTTTCTCGTTTCAAATTGATTCATTGGTTTTCTAGAAGCCACATGAATGTTTTCACAATTTTCGCAAGTTTTTGAATTTTCCGTCAAAAATGTCTTTTAACTTATGTTTTTTAAAACTTATTTTAACTTATTTTAATTAATTTTTTTAAGGCCACAACTACGGAACTGTTGGCTGTCCCCTCGAAACTTTTTGTGTGTACATATCAGAAACACATCCGAAATTCGTCCCTTTTTGGAAGTCCCGAATTTTGAAAAGATTGATATGAATTCTAAAAAATCAAGGAATTTATTTAAAATGAGAAAATTAAAGCTTTTCTAATTTTTTTAAAACAATTTAATTAAAAAATGATCTGTTAATAACTTTTAGGCATTGTTATTATGCAAGATGAAAGGTTTAACATAATTAATACGGTTGATTTTTTTTCAGATTTTTGGCAATATTGCAAAGCACTGAAATTTTTTTGATCGAATTATATA
>JAPYZC010004199.1:0-20036 GCA_030522665.1 Ichneumoninae sp. A BG-2022a
AATATCGGCACATCGGCGTCGTCGCCGCGCGCTCGAGGTGGTACAGTCGCGCATAAAAATAAGATAGAGAAGGGAAAGTAGGGACCGATCCCGTACTTACATTCTACCGTGATTTTTTTTAAATTAAATTATTTTATTAGAAATTTTTCTCGACTCTTGCGCTCTTTCCCGATTAGGTTTGACTTTTCGATTATATTACTTGCTGAATGCGGGATCGGGGACACCATCGCTGTATGACGAAATTTTAGTACATCGAGTCGGTGAACTGAGTAGCCGGGAAGAATGTAGTGAGGGATTCTTTTTTTTGTAATTGTTTAGAGCCACTTCTTTCTATTTGTTTTTGCGAATAAATAACATCTTTGTCGACTCATTATCCATGACGTTATTAATCTCCCTTGTCACGAGTTCCGAACCGCCCTACTACCGATACACCATCTGAGCAGCCTCGCGATCTATCTGTCTTTTTAAAGAAGTATCGATCTCCGATCGTGTCGAGTACGAATCTCTGCTGGCGCCTCTAAAATAAATTAAGCGATCGAGAGACTGACTTTTATGGCGAGAGAATGACTGAATTTGTGTTATTCGTTGCGGTGCTAAAAATTTCGGTCACAATGTATACAATCGAAGATTGTGCGGAACTGCCGCTTATACAATCAAAACTTATGTAGAATCACCAAGTGTACAACCAACAATTGCCTATAATCGCCCTCCGTATAAAATCTAAAGTTGTGCAGAATCGCTTTCCCATGCCTCACCTTAAGATGGGGCTAAAGATCAACATAATCTTAACATGTTTCGAAACCATTTTTCCCTGAACAGGTGGTATAGAATAAAAAGGGAATTGCGGGGCGCACTGCCAATTTGATTAACGCAGTGTGACCCGCAATTCGTTTTTCAATGTATAGAATCCATTTGAAGAAAAATTGATTTAAAATGTTACGTCTGTCTCTCTCGCACTCATACATGTTTAGCCTTCCCTTAAGTGGAGTCTAAACTCCTCTCTCTTGATCTCACAGAATACCCATAGCGCTGTCGCGTAGTGAATTTTTGTTCCCAAGCAACTATTACACTTTGGTTACATTGTGGTTCCTTTTTCTGATTTCCGGTTATGCAATCGATAATCAAGCCATTTCTTAACCAAATATAACGGTAACCCGTAAATCACCGTCGTGTAACTCGAAAAAACAACGGTTGTGCTGATACGCTAGGCAAGTTCGTAAATGTCATGACTTTTGACTAGAACTCCAAAAAAACTCCGAGCGGCACTGGTGCAACTACGGATTCGCAGTTGCATCGTAGTCGCAGTTGCATTAGGGTTGACTAGACATGCATCTGCGAGTTCCAATGACTATGACGAAACTCCGGATAATACTGACATGAGACCGATCGCTTTGTTCAAATTTTTAACCTTTGTGCAATTCTGTTTTTATGGATTCGAGTGGTTCCCGTGCACCTACAAATCGAATAAATGAGACGATACAACGACGGTTGCAAGGGTTACAGAAAAATTAGTTCATCGAATTTTGCCGACGGTCTCCTCAATTCCGTTAGGGACCATGAAACATTGACAAAATGACCCGAGTAAACTGAAGTTTAAAAAAATCATAACCCTGACACCAGTAATTTATCGTAAAGCTAATTGAAGTTCAAATATTCAAATATTATCAAGTAGTGAGACATTCTCGGGATTTGTGAGAGTTGTGAGATTTGGATGCTAATTTAAAGGGATTTTTAGAGAAAAGTGCTTATGTATTTTTCGCTAGAATCAATACTTTCCAAGTAACTAATTTTTGAGAATCGTAATTGTCGTTGAAGATGCGCAGCTTTTTTTATAAAGTTACTTTCTGACTGAAAAAGAGATTCTACATCCATTTCAATATAACCTCCGTAACTTTGTCCCCATGGCATTCATAATGAAGTGTAGAGCATTATTTAATATATATTTTTGAACAATTATAAATTTGGTCTTCTCTATTGTTCGCATAATTTTCCCCCCCTTTTTACACCCGGGAGAGTATGGTCATTGGCGAATATGACGAAATGGAGTTATCTTAAATTATTTGGAAAATAGTACATTACTCCACGAGGGCGGAAAACGTGTTTCTAACGAGTGTGAGTTTGCAGCACGATCCGAAGGCAAGTGCTGCGAACTAGATTACAAGATTGATTACACAAACTAGATTACAAGATTGTATCTGGTGGATAGATAGATAGATAGATTGCGTACGTTAGCTCGGAAATAACATATGTATTCATCGCAGGGACAGCAGTACAACGGCAGTTAATTCCATGCCGACCTTGGCCTCCGCCTACGAAAGTGCTGCAGAAGGTACGTGTAGTATTTACCATTTAGCCAAAGATCATTCGCAACACGTAGTAAGAATGAAACCGAAACGGTTTATTCTTATCGAAACCGAGTTAAGAGATCTCGTTTCGAAGGATCCGAACTGGAAGCAATAGTTATTCTGTGAAAGCCGATCGGCTTTCACCGTAAAACATATACGCGCGGTCGTGACCCTTCCCGACGAAAGCTAGCGCGCGTGAACGAAAGTAATGGAAAACAAGAAACTCTAAATTGACTCATTTTTTAAATTCCAGTCGAAGACAGGATGAGCAGCATCGCTTCATTGTGAGTCCCGAATCAATACCAACAGTAGTGACAAAGTGTGTTGCCTCTTCTGCTCCTTCCACGTCCATTGCACCGATGGCTTATTGTGACACACTTTTTTCGATCGGCATGATTTTTCATAAACAAAAATTTTATTGTTTTTACGTAAGTCGATTTACGAAGACCTGCTTCACGAGTGGAATTCCTAGTATTGTGAATTTATCGGTATATCGTAATGGCTACTATTTTTACCTTTTATTTATTGTTTTCTTGTGCCACGTCATTTTTGTAGATCACCAGCTAGAAACCCCCAAAACTGTTAATTTTAATTTAGTGTGTCGTTTCAGTCGGTGAAATCCACTTTTACCTTGCAGAAAAACTATAACAAGGCGAACAAACTTTATTTATTGGATTAAATCCACCTGCGCGATTATATTTTCGATAGTAAAAGTATATATTTATATCTATAAATGCATCTGTTATTTCATAGATAAATTGCCATCGGTAAAATATGTTTTGTAGCCCGCGTTTAACTAATTAGTTACCTGACTTGCTATTTAACCGGTTATTTACCGACTCACATCACTAGCAATTCTGCGGCAGTAGCTTTCTTAGTAAATACTCGTTGTATGAACGATCCTGATCCTGTACATATAGGAGTGTTGAAAGTCGGCAAACCAGTGAATTTCTTCGACCCAATAACAAGGAAAGGGTTCAACAAGAGGGCGAAGAAGAAGCTTTCTTATCGAAGCCACGAATAACAAGAACGCCACCGAATTCGGCTGCAACGAGAAACCTTACACCTCGGAATGAAGACAAACTCGTAGATTATATTGTCGAATAATTATCGATTGATCGTCGTTATATTATCAGTGCTTTCGATAGTATTTTAACATATGAAAAATAAAAATTTAATTGTAATTGACCGCGTCTCCTTTGTGAAAAAAGTTTATCACGATAATACTATGAATACAATAAATGCAGTGAATAACGATGTCATCTCTTATTTTTGTTTTCTCGTAGAGGAAACTGTCGTGTGTGTTTGTGTGCGAGTGCGTATGCGACATATACTTACATAGTTTAAATCGATTATAACTCGGAAAGGGCTTGAGATAGCGCGTTGAAATTTTGCACACTAGTAGAGTACTCACATCTCTCCTCTCAACACGATTTTCAGGAAGAGTGACGAGTGAGTGGAGATTTTACGCGGTTTAAAAATTTTTTAAAAATTTCTGAGGTCTCTAACTTTCGTCAATTTTGAGCTATCGATTTAAAACAGAACACAAATTGGAGACTGGAGCGAGAAAAAATACGTTTCGTTGACGATAAATAATGGAGAGCATGACGAAAAGATAGTCCTTTTAAAAAAGCGTAGCTGAAGACATTAGCTGATAAGGTTACACAAGGTCCAGAAGGTACAGAAGGTAACCCTATCGGAACATTAAAATGGCGACTTGAGATAAGCTGGGACGCGTCCCTGATTAGCACACTCTAACGGGATGAACGCACAGGGCTTGTGGAACCGAGAAAGCCTAAAACAGCGTGAACAACCTAGAATTGCTAGCTGCCCA
Source organism: Ichneumoninae sp. A BG-2022a (assembly GCA_030522665.1). Classification (NCBI taxonomy): domain Eukaryota; kingdom Metazoa; phylum Arthropoda; class Insecta; order Hymenoptera; family Ichneumonidae; species Ichneumoninae sp. A BG-2022a. The sequence goes on from JAPYZC010004199.1 coordinate 4,180, forward strand.
TTCGTGCTACAAAGCTTCGTACTCCATGAACGCGAGATTTGATGAAAATCGAGTTGTATTAACTGTCATATCGTACGTAAACAGGATATACAGTTTCCGGGTTTCAATAAAATTGCTGGCGAATTCTGAAAGTGGTACGAGAAGAGAAATATCTAGGTTTATGCGCCATATATTCTTTCCACAGAAAATGTGGAAGCTTCCCAATTCTTTAACATAGAATTATAAGATTAAGACTTCCCAATTCTTTAACATAGACACCGACGGAATGGCAATTGGCGAGCTGGGCTTTCAGCAAAGTCACTGAAACGTTTGGAGTGTATGAAAACGACCTCTTCGCAACTCGAATTAATAAAAAATGAAGTACATTCCGCTCATGACACCCGGATCCCGAAGCATCCCGAAGCATACACAATAGACGCTTAGTTGATACCTTGGGACGACAAGCTTTTGTATGCTGTCCCTCCATTCGCGTCGATATCACCCAACTTAAAAGCGATAATTGGCGATAGGGCGACGGGAACGATCATCGTGGTACAGAAATCAATCGTTTCTAAACCAGCCTCAGGACTTCTCTTATCTCCTTGCAGGACACGACAATACTTCCCCGGATCCCAACTATCGCTGATAGCAGGGAGTGCATCCAGAAAGCTTACATCCCGCGAAAATTATCGTCGGAGATTGTTACAATTCTAACGGATTCCGTCACAGTCTGCACACTAAAACAATATAATGAGTCGCTGGCAGATTGGCAAAAATATTCTGCGAACAGAACAACCCGAATCCTTTTCAATTCATATGGTTCACCGAACTCTGCAAGATTGGTTATCTCTCTGGTTTTACTTAATTAATAGTGTATCCAATGATTTAGCGATTAAAAGATTTTTGACGGCTCACTTCAGGGAAAGTCACTTCACCCAAGTCACGTAGAATGTGAACATCATTCTAAGAGACTTGGAAGTCAATGACGAAGCTGATATGGCAAACCGTCGGAAATGTAATGATCGAGCGGAGAGTTTGGGGACTTGTAGATATTAGTATTGCATATGGTGATCACCGGGATTCGAACCCGGATTAATCGGTTCTGAGTAAGAGCGCTAACCACTGCGCTAATGTCATCTATATGCTTCTCTCATTAGAATCGTCCTCTAATATATAAAATGCAGGGCCGTTACAGAAAATATCGGAAAAAACAGACAGTACACGAATTTCGAATGCAAGCATGTTCGAACGGTGGTATTTTGTGGTTTATTGTACGACTAAATAGAATGATATTTTTTTTTTATAAATCGTCAAATAATTTTTTCACGAACAACTTTATTACGAAGCATGTACAAAAGGTATAATACCGACGAGGTAACATATATCAATAGAATAAATACATAACAATCTAGAAGCCCAATGTCTCATTCTTCGATATAGCTACTTTCGGCTTACAAAAAACTGAAGAAACCTCCACCTCCGTGGTTGCTGCTGGAATGCCCTGTGTTGGCTGGGTATCCTCCCGATGACGTATAACCACCGGCGACGCTCGGACCGTAACTAGGTCCAGATGCAACGCTTCGTAACTTGTAACCCCTACTCGCTCCACCGAACATTCCGCTGCCGTAACTGTGCTGTTGCTCACCGGGATACATATGTCCCACATGCCCACCACTGCCACCGCTGCCACCGCTGCTTTCCTTGACAAGAATAATTTTTCCACCGCCCCTTGAATACGGGCCGCTCGAGAAGTATCCGGAACTCGGACCCCTCGATGAGTAGCTCGGACTTGGATTCGAAGCCGTTGCGTATATGTGATTTGGTGAGGGTCGATGACCGCTACTTCCATGAACGTAATTGCTTGGGCCACCGCCGTGCATACCATTGAGGATGCTGCTCAAGGACGGCCCCGAAGTGTAGCTAGGCCCAGATGACATACCAGAGTGACCTCCGACACTCTCCGACGGATAGTACGAAGAACCGGATCCACCATGATGACCTCCGGACATGAAGCTCATAATTGGATTGGAAGAGTAAGAAGTCGAGTGAGAAGTCGGTCCGTGACCTCTATGATTGCTACCGGATGATGATTGCACCGTATACGACGATGTTTTCGGTCCTCCGTGAGTGTACGTTATGTACGATGGGGACGGATGCGTTGCGGTGGAATATTCGGCGGAACTCCGTTCGCCGCTTGTTAATCCTCCTAGGCTCGAAGGACCGTGACTTCCGGCTTGTTCCGAATATTCGGTAAACGTCGATCCCGCGTGATTGCCAGTAGATTGGAGGGTACTACCGCTTGCTGTGTACCCTCCAAGACCTTGGAGGCCGGTCGACGTTCCTCCGGAGGCGTAACTGTTGACTCCGAGCTCGGAAGATTGGACGTTCGGCGAGTCGTTTGATGAGTACGAGGAACTTGATACGCCACTCAATGCTTCCGTGTTGACTCCGCTCGGATGACCTCCAAACGCACTCGAGTGGCTACTACCAGCATCGGAGTATCCGGAGTCTGACGAGAAGCTGCTCCCAGGTGCAGGGCCACCCCCCGCTACTGAGTATCGATGCGTTCCTGCGCCTGCGTAACTACTACTTCCTAGATGCTCGCCCAATTCGCTGTAAGGATTCTTTGTGCCCTCTGGAATCCCTCTGGATCGGTAAACTCTGCTGTATTCCTGTCCTCTGCTTCCACTGGGACTCACAGCCAAGTATCCTGCATATATAGTAACAAAAAACATTGTGTTTTCTATAATTTAAGACAACGATTATTTTATCGAAACATATAAGAGTGATTGTGTATATAAAGAATCCACTAAACCGTAGGAAACTTAAATAATTATTATATTTTTATAGCGAAATAATTTTTCCTTTTTCGTACAGAAAGCTATATTTTCGTAATGAGAAATAGGTTAATACTTGTATAATTATTTATATTTATTTTATTTTATTTGAATTCGTCTTTTGGTTATGCTTATGCTTATGCTTATGCTTATGCTTATGTTCGAGCTTTTGTTTCGTAGTTTCGGTTGGATCTTGTCTATGCTCACATATTGCCTCCTCTGTCTGCATCATTTGGATATTGAGTTGGCTTTCAAGGGACGATGTCCTAAAGCTATCTACGCAATAAATAATAATAATAATAAAATTATGTCGAGAAATGTGATTTTTAGCTGGGGCCTTGGTGTGTTCGTAACCATGTATTTTTATACCTTCATTCACCTCCTATGGTAAGTCAAGTGGTGCCGGGCGCGGTAAAATATTGCGTTATTTGCAGGTATTTTTAGACTGACCGTATGTAGTTTGAAGCTCTCAGAATTTCATTTGTTTATAATATACACCTACAATGTTATAGGCGTTTTTATATGTATATAACAAATTTTGTTGAACAAAATATTGCAGAGATTGTAAACCAATACAGAAAGGTAATAGGATGTCATGATTATATCGATGACTTAATTCCAAAAGGTCGTAAATGCTGCATACAAACCTATCTTATGCGTCCTGGTGTTCGACTTTGGATATGAAAGTCCGGAGTCTTTGTGTTGGTGTATTTCAGTGCCATTCAATATAAACCCGATAGCTCCAAGTCACTGACCATGAAAAACTTACTCTAGGTCAAGCCAGTTTCCAGGTAAATAAATGTGCTATGTTGCGAAGCATCGACTGCCGTAGGAGAAAGTGCATCGTGGCCTTAGCAATGACCATGTTTTTTTGTTTATGTTATTATCACGGTATCATCATTGAATATTTCTATTGCCGTAAAGAGGTGCCATACAGCTTTAGTATACATGTGTAGCGTGCGCCCTCGCAGTGACGCGTACCATAGAGTATGTGTGTCATGCATAACTGCATATACTTATTTAGAAGAAAGTGGAACAGTTGTTACTCCGTCAGTTACATCTTGGTCATCGACCGCAGTGACGCTTATCGAAAGAGCGTGCGTTGAAATTAGAAAATGTTGCTAACACGTGAATCACGAAACGTTCACGCTCGGAAAGATATATTTTCTAACTTCGGTACCATCTCAAAAACAATACGTGAAGACATCATGCATAAATGAGACCCATGATGAAAAAAAATATATATATATACTGTACCATATAAGGTAAATGCATGAGAAACATTGTTTTTGGTGAATTCCACGACAGAAGCATTCCCAACATATGATTCATAAAAGTAACATTTTTATGTTATTTTGACGAGTCACTCTAATGTAATTCTAATTATAATTTCATACCAATTTCAATTCTAATTCCCATGCTTCTTTTTTTTTATGTGATTTTTAAAATCATTTGTATATGTATTATAAAAATTAAATGCAATGCACCGCGATAAAGCAATCCTTTCTTACCGCCGATAGGTGGTCCCGCGCACGTCATTAGCACACAGCCGGCGATCACGAAAATCTGAAAAGTCAACGGAATCATCTAATATTTAACGGATTCGTAAATTACGACGGATTTTTTTTGTCATAATTATTTATGGCTCTTTTGTGAATATTCGCTTTCTCATGGAGGAAGCTTTGTCAGTAAACGAAATTACTCGCGTTTAGATTTCTCAATTTTCAACCATTCTGACGACCCAACGTTTTGTCGATGAGGAGAAAAATTAAATCTTAACATCTAATTCAATCCATCACTTGGACCTTTGATTAAAGGCAGTACTTACGGTACAGTTCCGCCAAACATGAGTTTCAGAGAAAATTTCGAACAATTCGAAATTCGAGCAATATGGGATTGCTTGTATTTTGAAAATGTTTGCTTCCCGATGGAATTCTCGCGGTAAAACCCAGGTGTCAGTCGTATTTTATGAGAGAAAAAAAATCCACACGGTAGATTATTCGTCGGGAATTAGAAACTACTTTTTCGGATTATTACAGTGCGACGAGCAGTGTGAATAATTCACGTTACAGAGGTACTTCTGTAATATTTACAAAAATACCCAGCAAATTCATATTTGCTCGTTGCTTCTTCATCATTTTCATTTATTCTTCATAATTTTCAAGACTGCAAACAATTTATCAGGTTGCTTGTTAATTTTTCGTTATCATTCACAAAATTTCCTTTATGACTCGATTAATCAGTAAATTTTCTCGCTCAATGCTACATGCAATCTTTAACAACGAGGAAGCAATGGGCAAATTCATTTGCATAATCTTTTTTTCATACTTACACCCAACATTTTTTTGTTAAAGTCACCACTAAACAAAATACACTGTACTGTCGATGATGCGTTTGGTAGTTATTCCCGCTTCGAGCCGTATTCTCGGCCTAAAATGAGATTTTCAGCACAGACTAACCATCGATTCTGTTCCACTTACGGTTTTATACCGTATGTAAACCCCCTTCTTGTTTACAAAACAGCGGCGAGGCCACTCGCTAGACATTGGCTGAATGTTGACCACAGCGAAACCGGCGAAGCGTCACACACCGCAAGCAGGGAGAAAGAGTGAACCGGATTTTGCGTCTTCACTTGCGGGGAAAGCAATCCTTCTCTCGTCTTACCTTCTGTAATCTTTCAATGGGTCAAAGCGTAAGCCCAGTCCCATGAAACTTTACCGAAGCGCGCGTGCATGCAGCACGGCAACTTGTTTTTTCTATTTCACGCACTATTTAATTATTGACTACCGATGAATCTGTCCTCGGGGGATAAAAATAATTACGAATTAGGTCATTCAAGGCGGTATTCTCCATCCATGTTTTTTCACGGAGCAACAAAAATGTTTCAAAAAATTTCAGAAGTGTAACTCGTATTATTTTATATTTCTTTTATCCGAAAAATCACTGCCAAAACAGCCTTAAGGTAGTTCTGTCGCTTGGTATTCATTTCGCATAAGTTCGAGAAAAATTATATTAAATTTCAAATACATCTCGATGGTATAAAAGTCCGAAAAAATGCATGCACATTAAAGGTACTGAAAATATTAATTTGCCATAATAAAAATTCAAAAATGTTATTAAAAAATGTAACAGAAAATTAATTTATTAACAAATTACTCGGCAACCTAATTTTTTTTTTATTACGCAAATTATTCGTTCATTTTTCTGATAACGTGTGAATTTTTTCAGATTCTTAAATTTGCTTTGAAGCTTGTGTTTTTTTCATTAAAAAAAAAAAAAAAAAAAAAAAAAAAAATCGTTTTTACGGTAGTCGTTTTTACGGTCGTGTTGTCGGTCGAAATTGAAAAAAAAAATCCATCAGTCTGATTTGGTATCAGTCTATTACACCACTTAAAAAAGCAATTCACATTTTTGAAATGAAATTTTCAAGAAACCTCAATTATTTACCACATATGCTGTGTGTGAAATGAACTTAATCGGTCGTTGTATTTTCGAGTTATAGCTGTTAGAAATGTTTGCATCTGAGTCACAGACACATAGGGGAGAGCGGGGCAAAATGGGGCAACGAGGCAAAACGTCATTTTCGAATAATTTTTGGATCGGACAAGGTGGCAAAACTGGGCAGAAAAGCCTGATGTATCCGATAGGGCGAATTCGACATCCAAAAATTATTGGAAAATGACGTTTTGTTTGCCCCGTTGCCCCATTTTGCCCCGCTCTACACTACTTACATCCGTCTAGATTCGTCCAGAGCGTAGGAAAACCACAGTAAAAGCTACGCCCAATCCTGTACCGGCAACAGGCCGATTCCGAGAGCTCAAGTGTCTTACATGTACAGTGTGGCCCGGCTTACACTGTATAAAGGTGCGCGCTACTGTTCACGAAAATCAAATTCGCTCTGAACGGATATCGAACCCGAATCTCCCGCGTCACCAGCAGTAATGGGTTACTACGCTAGCCACTCGACTCGAAATGTATGATAGCTGATATTAGCGCTGTGGTTAGCACTCTTACTCAGTACCAAAAAAATCTGTATACCGTATCACCATATGTTTTCTCTTGTTTATCTGCAACACCAATATCTACAGGTTCCCTAACTTTCCACTTAATCATTACATTGGCGAGACATTTTTTTTCCCTTCAAGTCAATGGCTCCAGTCATCAATGGAATCAATTAATGGAATGGAATTAATGGGATCAATGATTTCTTCACTCCCTTAAATGTCTCCCTCTTTATAGAGCTTTTTCAAACTCGTCATATCCATCATCCTGTACACTTCTTGCCGTAGTACATGATAGGCATCTGGGTTTTTCCGCAATGCCATTGGGAAGCAAAGAAATCGCTGTTCGAAAATAGGCGAAATCACTCATTTTTCAATATTGTCTATAAAAATCCCCGATAAACTTTTCTCATCAGTCGTTGCTCCGGGACTATATTTAATGTATTTTTTTACAGTAATCAGGAATCTACTACTTATTTTATTTATAGATGAATATTCATTGCGAAAAATTGCGTCTAACATAAAGTGCTAATTTTTCATGAAATTCGAGAAAATTCAATATGGCATAAAATTTAAACGGTTCGATCGATTCTCCCCAAATGTAATAGGCATCATCGAGCGATCATGTCCAGATGGCAAAATTGTAAGAGACATTTTTTAAGGCATTTCGAAAATAAAATCGCGAACAAAAAAAAAAAAACAATTCATGATTTTTATGAAATTTTCAAGAAACATTCACAGTTAACCACACCTGCTGTGTGTGAAATTTCAGCTTGATCGGTCGTGTAATTCTCGAGTTATAAAGGCTTAAATTTTTTGCGTCTCATTCATACTCATATACATACATACTCATACACATCCGGACAGTTTTTCGAAATGTGTTATTTCAGAATGTTCGATGTTTTCGAACATTCTGAATACGTCGTCATTTAAATGTCTACATTTTTTCACAAAAATAATGCTTACGAAAGCAAAGAGAAAACAAAAAATGTTGTAAAAAAGTCGATGAAGTTTCAATTTGTGTTTGTTACTTATCTTTATTTTTTAAGGCTACATATAAGTTTTTTCATTACAAATTTATTAAAGCTATTTTATTATGATTTTGTTAACCAGACAATGTGAATTAGTTCAAATACAATGTACGCGCTTTGAAAGCGTGAACAATACATTGAATATCGTGATTTGTTATATGATAAGTTTTCATACATACTTAAGCGCAATTGCATGCGGGTTTCAACTCTCAGCGATAGTGAGGCGAGTGGCCGCAATGCACATTTCAATCGAAGTAAAAGTGCCTTCGTTTTTTCTTGGCTGTTTCTCGTATGATCAAGGCTCAGGCAATTATGACTTTGGGTGAATGAGAAACTTTTTTTGCTTTAAGTTCTTCGCCTGCTTTTTCTTCCAAAGCATTTACAAGTTTTTACGAAATCATTGCAGTTAATGGTTTTGGAATATATAAACTTTGAGCACATCGATTTAGCTTCCTTATAGAAGAAGTTATGTTTTCGTATAAAGTAAAGTCAACATTTTAGTGTTGGGGAACTTAAAATAGTCGAAAACGTCGGGAAATTCCACTTTTAGCTGGCGTCCAGACGTGTCTGACTTAGGTCCCTTAAATTCGTTGAAGCTTACGAACGGTTTGAGCCAGTGAGTTGAAATTAAGTACACATGTAAAATGTTCACGTCCCCCTTTTCTGAATAATTGTCGTCAATGCCCGATTTTTTTTTATTTTCTGAGCTTTTTCATTCTAAAAAATACCGTATATGCTCTAATAAAAAAAATGTGAGCTATAATATTAAAACTGCATATTAGTCATAAAAAAATTCAAATTGTTAACAATTTTAGGCGTAAATTGCAAATTTATGACAAAATGTATATGGGAATAAAAATTTCGGACATAATTTTGCATAAGTTTCGCATTTCATGCGTAAGAGATCGAAAACTAAGCGTGTCTGAGCCCTAGGGATTATGATTCCTTCACCCGTAACGTGCGGATAGGGGGCAAAAAATCCACACGTGGAAATAAAATAATAAAGAAGAACCTATCGACCCCGGCAATAAATGTGTAAGTACAATAGAGATATATAACATCTCCTACTCGTGATTTGGAGAGACTAGAAAATGGTCACAGTTATGTTGGCCTACTAAAAAATTTATTTTTAGTTAGGGACAAAACTTGTAAATTTTGTGCACAAAATGTATGTACTGTAACAAAAATATTAGAGGAAGTAGAGGGTTGCCCAAAGGCTACTGTGACACGCCGAAATAATTATTTCATTTCGTATTATAAGCCGCCGCGTTTTAGACAGGGGAGGGAGGGCGTTTTACAAAATAGCGGCGCTTGAAAAACAGTACTCGGATTTTCACAGTAAAATTGTCACTTCTCGTGGCCCGGAAAATAGTAAATATAAAGCAATAATAAAAATGGAGGGCCGAACGATAGCCCGTCATGTACTCTTTTACGTGTGAGTGATTTTTTGACATTGTCTGTAGCTAGAATTGACAAGACAGTCCCGGACGCTATTTTTAAACTTCGTTAGCGCTGTCCTCGCTGCGACCAAGCCCAACGAGGAGCTGGCTATCGGTATTCCCATATAGTTATAGGTATGTACGATTTCCAGGTTGTCTTGTGTATATCTAGTGACAAGTTTTTCAAGGCCGCGAGGCTTTCCGCTTGCTTTAACAGTACTTTGCGATACAAGTGCGGTAAAGCGAACTTTAGAGGCACGCTGCGAAGTGAGTCGCACGAGCCGCACGAGTACCAAAGGAGCACGAGCCAAAGACGAGTGTTTCCTATGTGGTTGATAAGCGAGTTGTGATAAGAGTCATGAATATGTTCAATTATACTTGAGAAAGTCCTAAAGATATGAGGCCTTTTAATAAATCGTCAATTAGATTCTTTAATAGTTCGATTATATTCTAACGCGCGCAAAATTTATGTATGTGTTCGAAATACATCTCTTAATACTTCGGTGATACCAGCCCAGTGGAAATACTGCAATTTATTTTAATAATAAATATGTAATGCGTCAATCATATACCTCGACCATGAAAATATAATGAAGAAATACGGTAAGTCTGAAAACTGGAAAGATAGGGACTTTTTTCGTATTTCGTAAGACTGTCTAATACTTCTCGCATACTCTCAAACAGTTTCATTTGGAAGTATTATTTTGGTGTGGCCGAGTCCAATACGACAGACTTGGTAGGTATACTTCGATTTTAAGACTTTGTTAATACTTAAAAAAAAAACACCAATTTAATACTTCCGTTTTTGGGCGGGTACCCACTTGTCTGTCTCGGATCCACAATAATTGGTACGTTTCTGCGTCTCTCCGTAATAGTGAACTTAGGCACGCGTCCCGTTAAATGTTTTGGCTTTCCCACTACCGTTCAGTTCTCCTAGGGCCTATCCTAACTCATTCACTATCATCTTCCTTTCTCTTCTCTCCAACAGGATCTTCAGATAATAATATGCAGCGCTGCAGGATCTCCAGTTCCATACCTTTAAACACTTTATTTCCTACTTTCTACAAAGACCGAGGTTTGTACCAAATTAAGGGAATAAAAATGACAAGTGTTAGAAAGCAATGAATAAAGTTTTTTATAAGAATTTATAAGAATTTTTTGCCCACATGGATTCCCAGATATATGAGCTTAAAATTGGGTCAATTAGTATGAGTATTAGTATATGGTGCCACGTGAAAAGCAACATTCTTTTAAAAAAAAATATAAGAGGGGATATATATTTCCAGGTTAACGTATTGCGACTTTTTTCTAAAATATCATTACAACATTATTAGGGACGCATTAAATTAATTAAATCGAGCTGCGCCCAGCATAGATTTTCGAAGATATTACGAGTAACGATTATTCGACCGAGAAATTTGCTGCATCACCAGAATCAACACAGAGCGAGCAAGGCTCTATGGCGAAATTTCTAGACCTGCAAGGCAGATTTTTCTCTTCGATAAAAATTCAAACACCAAAAGTTGGCTCAATTTCTAGAAAAGACTCTGTATCTTCGAAATCATAATTTAATATACATTTAGTGAGTATCTCAAATCGACTTCATCTAAACATTATTTGCCTCGACCTTGGTTCATCTGATATTTCTTTCAGAGGCTCCCCATCTACGCCTTTCTTTCTTACGCTTCCACGGCAGTACGGCGAGGTTTCCCTCCCCCAGTAAACGGTTAACGTCTTGGCTCAAAAGAGAGACTACTCATTACTTATGGTTCCCACCGAGCGAACTCACTATTTGCCGGTTTGCCGGTTTGGACGTACAGTTGTCTCCCATATTCACCGAGACTCTCGAAAAAATACGGTCACACATTAAACGTCACTGTTTTGTGACGCACCGGCAGCAAGTAGCCACATACGGACCCACGTGTCTTTACTGTACTGTCATGTCGGACCACTCCCAACTGTCAATGGGGGCGTCGCCGGTTCGTCAAATTTTTAGCTACGTAGCTACGCCGACATTCTACTGTGTTTTCCATTTACTTATAATATCACATGATTTGAGATAGAAATTACTGCAATTTTAAATAACAATTAATTCTTAATCAAAATGGCGTCGCATAATTGTCATATCATTTATTTAATTTTTTTTTCCTTCTAAATACCGATAATTCAAAAAACGTCGAAAATTGACATTTTTATATCGCTTCCTTATAATAATTGTAATATCTTATAAGCATTGTCCGTATTTTTGGCTTCACAAAATACCCGATAAACTTTTTTGTTAATCGCCGCTCCAGGACTGTATTCCATGTAATTTTCCACGCAAATCACGAATATACTACTTATTTTATTCTTAAATTAATATATAATGATGAAGATTGCGTCTAAATTAAAGTACTAATGTTTCATGAAATGAAAAAATTTCAAAATTACATACATTATAACGGTTCGATCGATCTTCGTCAAATTTTAATGGGATCATCGAGCTGTCACATTCCATCTGTGTACGCCTTTTTAGCGCGACAGCTAAAAAATTGTAAGCGCTAGAGCGTGCGCCGACATTTTCGAAGAAATTAAAAATTGCGTACAAAAAAAACCTCAACATTTGTCAATGAAATTTTTACCAAAAGCTGACTATTGATCACACATGCTATGTGTAAAATTTCAGCTTGGTCGGTTGAGGTATTCCTGAGTTATACCGGTTTGAATTTTTCGCGTCTGAATCACCCACACACACATACATACATACATACAAACACACGTCCGGACCGTTTTCCTAAATGTGATCTTTAGATGTTTTGGAACATTTTTTCACCATAATTTCATGATATAACTCTCATTTGGCTAATGTGCTACCGGTACCTTAATCAACCTTCCGCAGCAGAATATTGCCATAACAATCGGGCGGGGGGATTTATTGAAATAATTTCTAAGCGTTTCGTTTACAATCACGTTTAATAGTTGCAAAACGGAAATAATATACAGATACAGAATGCATATTTGCTAATTGACGAAATGTCTCTATGATTAACATTATGGCTGTGTAATGAGTAAAAAAAAAAGAAGATATCCGTTACTCAAATGGTGATAAAAAATAAAATAATAACATGTAATGATGAATGTGACTTACTTTTACCTATCTGCTTAATGCTTAATCGTTTATCTAATTTACAATGATTGAATCATTAGTGTACTTAATGTCTGTATAGACACGCAAGTGAGTGTACATGTGATGGAGATCCCTTAATCGCTACATCATGTTTTCGTCTCTATACTTTGGTTTTTTTTGTTTGTTTGTTTGTTTTTTTATCGTTAAGGACTAGTGTGCTGAGCTTCACTCTGTCTCCATGCGTCCGTTAAAGTTTCGTTAACCGTGTTTTTTTTGTTTCTTCGCTCGATTCTCTTTTACAGACATACGTGTGCGCGCGATCAAATGTCCCAACGTTTTTTTATGACATTCAGTCGTAGGCAGGAAACCATTAGATGAAACATTAATCGATTGGCAAAAGTTGTAGCACGTCATTCGTTATTTTGTTTATAAAAAGGCAGGAATTAATTGGCAGTTTAAAGTATAACACGTTAGTTTACGAAAATCATATTAATTCCCGTTTCCAACTGTTTCTTATTCACATTATAAAAAAAAAAGTTTTTGTCCCCGCGACGAGACATACACGCGAGTTTGTCGGGGGAGGCGCGCGTGTGCGCATGGGGATGTGCATTTGACACGATACACATGGACTCAGATCAATCAATCAATCTTAGCAATAGAAGAGCGAAAAACGCAAATTCGATTTTTTTTCTGCTCCATTATCTTCGTTCCGACCGTTTGGACGTTTTTTTTTTTTGTAAAGTAAACATGTATATGTATATCGCAACGCGACACTCTTGAGAGCATTTTTTTTTTTCTTGGATTGATGCAGAGATGACAGGCGAAGCACACAGAATAATGGTACCATTTAGAATCGAAAATGGAATTTAGAATTAGAATGTAAAAATACTATATATATGTACAATAATCAATATACCGATGAGTGTGTATATTAAATTACGTAACATCGGTTTCGATCGGAGAGCTATGTCAACGTGAATGTTGTACTCGATAAACAGTGATGATTGCGCCGTAATAAATCTTTTATATCTGGCTCGCTTGAACTTAAGATTTTTTTTCTTTTTCATTCGTCACACGAATTAGAACGTATAAAATTACGACTCAATATAATAATTGTATCGTTTATATAAAAATAATAATAAATTAGATTTAAAAAAAACATGTACGCGTTGGCACACGAATGGAAGCGGTTGTACCGTTTGTACCGGTAATGGTTTTATCATCACTCCGTGCGGAAATGGCCACTTTCCCGCCCGCTTCGCGTGCGTAAAACCGTCATTTTCGCATCTTGTGATGAAAAATTTCGTACATCCCTCGTGCGAAACACTTTTTCTAACTCGTGTGATTACAGCACTCGCCTTCGGCTCGTGCTGCAAACTCACACTCTTTTTTACGTCGATTCGTAGGATCGGTAGAAGTCTACATATTCTTACTTATCGACCATCTTTCTTTGCTTGTGCCAATCGTACGACGAATCAGAGCGGTTCAATTGATTTATTTAATTTTTTTATATTTTATTTACGCATTCAAACAATAGACTCAAGTGAACGATCGTTCAATGAAAGTTGAAAGGTACGCCAATAGAACAATTACAGCTACGCTTTCTTCTTCGTATTTTGCTATTCGACATTCAAAGAATCAATGTACTTATTCGCACTATTAACGCTTGGGGTGTCAACGAATGAATTTTTTTTTTTTTTTTTTTTTTTTTTTCATCTCTTGTCAATCGGACACGATTCATCTAATTCCACCACCACCACCATCGATGAGTATAAAAGAAAATTAATGACACAATGTACACATGATAAAGAACATTCATCCATTACAAAAAGCTTTCGTTCTTTATATATCTCTCGTAGCTTGATATAATTCGTCACATTCTTTTTTCTTCCTTTTGTCGTTTTTTTCAATTCAATTTCCATATCTATCTAAATGTATATTTACACTATGTACATTTAAAACGATTATTTTTATTTTTGTTATCATTCTCATATCTTAATGATTGTATAATTAGGATTGACTATGCCTTAAATTTAATCAACGGAATTATGAATTTTTATTTATGTAAAATATGAAACATCGTGCCGTTCAGATGGTGTATGTCCATCTCCAAGGTACCATTTCTTTTTGTTTTCTTTTTTTTCTGGACGAATATCGGTCCTTCTTAACATGTCTACCACTTTGATGAGCAAATACTTTGGAGATTACACAATCTAATAATAAATGTTTTTTTGTTTGTTTGTTTGTTTAAATTTATAATTTTCTTTTCTTCCCTTTCCCTTTAATCGTTATAATCATCTTCCTTCAGGTAATATAATATTTAATAGGTAGAGGTGATTCTTTAATTACAAATATAAAACATGTATATGTAAATAGAACTCTTAATTATGCGCGAACATGTTCTCTAATTGAGCATACGTGAATTTCTTCTTTTATCATCATCAGTCTAAGCCGATCTGTGCGGCTCCACACACCACACAACAGCATTTTTTTTAACAATACGACGTCTTAAGCTTTTATTATAGAATCTAATGTAACAAATCATTGCGATAATCCAAATAACAATTGGCATATGCTACAGTAAACATTATATCCATAGAACTTTCCAACAAAACTCGAGCATGGAACACACACGAGGTCTTTCACGAAATGCGACCGCAAGCTAGTGATGCTGAAATACCGTCATTTTTTTTTTCAAATTGTCGAATGATCGGAATATGACCGTAAAATTTGAGTCGTACAGCTTAATTAAAAAAAAGATCATATTTCTTCAACTAGAACTGACGGGCGTTTCAGATTTCATCATTCAACCGTCACTATGGCCGTAAAATGACCGAATTACCCTACTCACTCGCTAAACGACCGTCATTGTTTCTCGTTAACGAATTTCAGTCACATTATCGTGTATCACTTTTCGATAGGGCAAGTTTATAAATTATGCTGGTTTGATTTTTTTAAAATCGATCACTGTATTAATAGAACCATACGAATTAATTTCAAACGATTGAAAAATCATTTTTGCAATGTATCAAATAAAATTTCATCGAAATTAGTGTATCGATCTCATCAAATCAACAAGAATGTAGACTCTACGACGTATTGAAACACCCATAAAGTACATGCTATATGCGCAATAACTTTGTTTTTGCTGACGAATTACTGACATATTGCATTGTTGTGGATCATTCCTTAAAACACGGGAATACGTCGTCACAAAGCGGTCATTTTTTTTGTTATAGGTTCAAGGACCGCAACCTCACCGTCAAATGAGCCCTTTAACCACGACCTTTACACCACTAGCCGCAACAAGTACCGGATACCGACGAGATGTGTTTCACGCTGCAAGAGTATGCATACAATAGACAAAACGCGTGTGCGTGTGCGTGTGCGTGTGCGTGTGCGTGTGCGTGTGCGTGTGCGTGTGCGTGTGCGTGTGCGTGTGCGTGTGCGTGTGCGTGTGCGTG
>JAPYZC010004200.1:0-10684 GCA_030522665.1 Ichneumoninae sp. A BG-2022a
GAAAGGAAAAGAATGCACAGAACCGAGCAAGTGGCAAGGAGACGACTATAATACATACACATACATGTGTCTATCTATATATTTTTACAATAAAAAAGAGACCACTATAATATAATACATACATATATCATACATGTATACGTGTATATATGCGTATAAGAGGAAAGTAAAAGAATGCACAGAGCCGAGCATGTGGCAAGGAGACGACTATAATTAATATATACATGTATATATATATATATGTATCTATATATTTTTATAATAAAAAAAGTCTCGCCGTCGCCGTCGTGTCAAGTATCGAGGGAGATACTTAAGCCCTTACTATTCTAAGCTCCCTTAAAAGACGTACGACCTTGCTATTCTAATCCCCTCATTTGGACTCCCGCACTTACTGCCCCAAACCCCCTTACTGCACTTAGGCACTCATTATCCCGTCTCCTAATGGACATACACCCTTGTTATTCCAAGGCTCAAATTTTAAGACGTTGGTTTGAACCTTATTGCGTACCTGAGACTTATCTTAAGTTCGAACTTAAGATCTATCTTAAATTCGAAGTCGATTCCGTGCTTAAGTTCGAATTTACGATCCAATTTTACACAAAGTGAAGTTCGGACCAAAGTTCAGCCTCAAGCGCGATCTTAAGGTCACCTTAACAGTAACTTCAAGCTAACGTCTTAAAACTCGACCCTAAGTACCATTCACGGACTTACGCCCTGTACAGCACGAGTGTCTCCGCGAGTGTTCGTGAGTGTCGATAAGTGCCACGAAAGGTGTCCGACTCTCGATAAACATTTGTGATCGACTCAGTCTCGATCCGAACCACAGCCAACCTCAGTATACATTACCCACACACACAAACCCCCAAGACCAAAGCAAAAGAATGCAAACGCCCACAGCCAGCCGAGTGGCGTGAGCGTGTTGCGATCGTCGTCGAGCGGAAACGAGAGATCGGTTCTGTCGACTTTCTCGCGGTGGGCGCTTTCTATCGCCGCTTGGGTTTCATTCATCGTCGACATCGCCTGCCAGTCGTCGACGTCGCCTCGGCCGCCCAAACTTCCGAATCCGTGGGCTTGGCCCACAAACCACCTTCGAACCTGGGACGAAAATTAATTCGAACTACGACGGTTTTTCGAGCCTGCCGTGGCGCGTGTGGATACCCGACTATAGAGAGACCTAACGGTTTACTAGAGGGCGAGCAAGTAACCGAGAGAGCCGATCGTCGAGAGGCCGCAGTTCTGCCTAGAGCAGCGAGACTCCAGCGCGCGCAGGATATCTCGAAGCTCTCGGTTGGTGGGGGGTGAGCGGGGGGGGGGGGGCGAAGCGAGCTGAGCCGGCCAGCAGGCAGGGAGAGGAAACGAGAACGACTTCTTTCACGTACTACTACTATGAGCGGGCCTCGGGTGAGCCAGCGAGAGAAAGAGCCTCGGCACCCGCCGCGCCGCAGCCATGACTCCACTATACTATAATACTACTACTATAGTAATAGCTTACGGGGGACCGGGAGACTCGCGGAGAAAGAGCAGCGCGATTCCCCACGAGCCGAGGCGCGCGGAAAGATTCCGACGGATCTGTGCGATGCGACCGCGACTGAGAGGGGTGAGGGCGATGGGCAAAGAGAGACAAAGACGGATGGACCGAATGCAAATTATGAGCCACAGATTAGATAGAGGATCTTTCCTCGTCTCTCGGCCGGTCGAGTGATCGCTCGGCGAGATAGCGTTTAACTATGGTGTGGATATAGAGACATGTGTATTAATATGTATGGATGGATGTGTGTGTGTGTGTATATGCGGGTCAATGATACTCGGTACGAGGAACCGAGCGTCGTGGGCAGAGTGGGTTTTTTTGTGATGAGGTGGAGGGGGTATTAATAGGTGATCGTAAAATCATTGGATTGGTGGTTTTTTTTTTTTGTTTAGGTAGGTGTTTGTTAATTGGGTGTGCGGGGTGTTGGTTTTGTTGGGTATTACGGGGAGGCATAGCGGTCATTTTTGATGTTCTTGTGTAAATGACGTTCACCTTTTTGGTTCCTTGGTTCAACGGTTTCTGGCGCTGGATTACAGCCGAGATTAATTCGAGATCATTTTAGATCTATCAGGCATGTTCCTTTGTTGTTACTGATTCACCCATGCTAATGCGTTCTCTTGTAGAGTTCTCTTAAGGAGCTGATCGACCTTTCGGTTTTACCGACGGAACGAGGCCATTTCTTGGAATCGACTTTGCGTCATTGATGTGCTACGCATATGCCTCAAATTTTACGGGACTGTAATAACAGCCATGCATTACAGTCTGGCCAACGGTGGTTCAATAGGAAACTACGTTAAAGCTTTTTCGCAACCTGCAATATTTGATTTTTTAAATTTCTTATACGTCGTTAATGAAGATTCGACCGCACGTTGAAGCGTTTATGTCAATGTCATAGACCTGCAGATTTGAGGCACACGCGTAGCACATTCATAGTTCTAAATTCAAACTAAGAAATGGCCTAGTGTCCGTTTCGGAGAAAACTGGTTTCAAAATATTTTGAGATTACGTTGATCTTCAGCCCCACATTAAGTGCATGCGATACAGACCAAGTCGGTAACACACACATAGATAGGCTGTGAATGCGGGTCAATGATACTGGGTACGAGGAATCGAGAAGCGGTTCGTGGGTAGAGCAGATTTTTCGTGATAAGGTACCAGGAATATGTATGGATAATCGTCACTCATGTTAAATCATACTACGATTTATGTTTCTCGATTTAGATAAGTCCAAACTTTAATACGCTATGTATTGTATATGGGTTGTTTTGTGGTTATTGGTTTCGTCGGGTATTACGAGCCTACCCACGAGATCATTTCAGATGCATCAGACACGTTCCTTTGTTGTTACTTAATTCATCCGTTTTGTTGACGGATAATATCAAGAAACGTTCCTTAATGCGGTCTCTTAAGTGCATGCGATACAGACCCAGTCCGTAACAAATCCGTTTCTGGATTCTCGCCTCGACCATTCATATTTCGATATTCCATACATGCATACATATATATTCTATACATAAATGCATGGAGACCAGATTTGCTTTTGCCCGAAATTTTTATAGTGGCGGAGAATATAAGAAAACCGATTTGTTACCTAACGGGTCTTCTTTTGACGGATCCTCTTTATCCAACGCTTGCCCGATTGCGTTTTTTTAATTCACCTCTTTAACCCCAGATTTAATATGAGTGTTATTTTTTGGTATTTAATTCATCCGTTTTGTCGGTGGAGACGCCGAGGCGCTTTCCCTAATGCTTTTTATTATCCACTTCTCTTGCAAACTCCAATATAGACTCAGTAGGCAACAAATCCGTTTCTATCACCGTTAGAGAGAAAAAAAGCGCGCATAAAGAAACGCTTTTTACTGAATAAAACCATTTTTTTAGCGTCGGGCGAATTGAGGAATCGTCTTCCCGGACCGATATGTCAACCGCCCTAGTTCCACCATCTTAAATAGGTTTGCCATTTTTTCATATAATCCTTCTGCCATATAAAAAAAAGAACGGGTTTTCATAGCGTCGGATGAATTAAGGAATGGCAAAACCATTCCTTAATTCACCCAACATATGTCAACCGCGCTTTTTCCACAATTCTAACTATGTTTGTCATTTTTTTCATATAATCTGTCTACGTCCATACGTGTTTCTTTATATTCGTTATTTCTTTATTTTCTTCGACTTTCTATGAATTTTCCGCTCGGTTTTTTCTACTATTTGTTTCTTCTCATTAATAGTTTCGTCCAAGTAATTTTAAGGTCCTATTGTTATGCCTGTTACTATTTTTTTCTGCCTCATTGTGATGTAGTCTGACGATTTGTATCTTAGCACGATGCTCTTGGGGATTTCACACCAGAGCACGCAATAAACACTACTTTCTCTCTCTCTCCTTACATCTTCACAGAACTTAAGTAAGTCTTTTCGAGAACTCTTTATATACGCTCTGCACCGCACAATAATATTCTGGATTAACATTGCATGGAACAATACGTATACAGAGAGTCCACAAAAATACTCACTTAAGTTCACATGCTTGAGAGTACCAGTGGTCCGAAATCGACGCATTCGATATATTTCCACCATCTGAGAAATCGGGCCGAGATTTACTCTGATCTAGTGTACAAAATTCTAGTAGACTCAAAATTCACTTGTGTGATTGGCTGTTGACTAGAAACTTTCGAATTAACTACAATTTTGCCACCAATTCAAACTGCTTTCAGTCCGTTCCCAGTCACAGTGGAAATTCAGTATTAGAAATGAATTCAGAGGACATTCCGAGTTCACATGGAAATTAATTCAGAGGACATTCCGAGTTCACATGGAAATGAATTCAGAGGACATTCCGAGTTCGCATAGAAATTAATTCAGAGGACATCTAAGAAGTCTGAAATTTTTGTTGACCTCCAATTGCAATGTGAGGCAATGGCAAAAAAAAAAAATGGGTATGAAGAAAGGTTCTTACCGTTTCGACTTGGGGGCCTCGGTGGCGCAGGATAGTGTGGCGGCGCGAGGATCGGCGACGGCGGAGTCCTCTGCGCTTGGTTCTGTTTCGCCGGATTGGCAATCTGACGGTTTTGCCTCGTGGCCGACAACGTAGCTGAGTTCGCCGTCGAGCGGGATGTGTTTGACGTTAGGGTAGTCGATGACGTGCTACCGGCAACCGCACCGAGACTCCTCAACGTCGCTGGGCTCAAGTTGTTGGGAGGCCAAGGCGGGCGCCGCGGTGGCAGCGCCGGGGGCGAGAGGCAGTCCAAGGTATCCACACTTCCACACTTTTAATCCACCTGCTGCACACAATGTCCGCTTCCCTCCGACCGCCGCCCTAAAACCGACCCGATTCCACCGCCGACTTTCCCTCGCGCTCGTTGCTTCTATCGCTACAGTTATTATTATCAGCGCGACGTTTCTATCGCGAACGGACGAGAACGATTCCTTGCCGCTCGCTCCGCCGCCGCCGAGGCGCAGCCACCGCGCCTCCCCTCTCCCCCTCAGCGGCAACCGAGGCTCGGCTAACCGCCTCGTCTCACCGCTCGACCGTTCGCTCCGGCGAATCTTCGCGACATTCGTCGCCCCGCCGATCTACGCCCGATCGAAAACCTCCCACACCTTTCACGAACAACTTTGACACCTTTTCCAGATTTTTTACTTTTTTTTTTTTTATTTATTTATTAAAAAATTTATTTATTTATTTGTTTGTGAATTTTTATTTATTTATTTATGGGCCAAAAATGGGCGAAGGGGGTCAGTCGTGCACTCGAGGAAATTGTAAGGTCGACCGTTATTGTCGTTCGATAACGACCTATCTCGCCGCACCGGACGCGCGACCCGTCCGAATTCAGTCACTCTCACTCGGCCGCTTCACCTTTTACCAGCGGGGCACACAACGGCCGAGAGCACAACGGCAGCGCACCGGGGAACCGGCCAGGAGCAGCATCGGGCTCGCGTGGCCTCCTCTCCACGTCGTCGCTGCTCTGTTGTTCCCTCTCCTAAAAAAAAACCTCCTTTTTTTCACAACCTCCCCATAGTCGGGCACAAGAGAGTACGACGTTTCTCTCGGACCGCGTGCGAAACGAGCCCGTCTACGTTTCGCTTGTTTTATTATACATACATGTGTATATATATATATATTTTCCTCTTTATCTCGTGACGACACACGATTCACCTTTCCTTTCACGATACGTGTAAGTATTATATGTGTTTGTTAAAGCGGAGTTTTTTAAAAAAGGCCGCCGGACTTAAACTTCAGAGCGCCGTCTCGTGTTTAGCGCGAGCGCGTTGCGTTCGACGATTCGAACCTCGAGCACTCTCTCTCTCTCTCTCTCTCCGCCTCAGTCACTGATTTAGTATTAAAAAAAAAAAGAAACGGTTAAAACGCCGCGCGAACGTCGTCGTTGACACCGGCCGTTCGGGCACTCTCGTGTGTATTCGCCTCTGCGCACGAATATTTACTCGTGAATTAATTAACGAAAAAAAGAAAGAGGAAAAAAAACAACGAAAGGAAGAACGCGAGAGAACGCAATGTATCGGTGATCAACACCGTGCGGGCGCTCCTCGCACACTGGCTCCTCCACTATGCGCCAGCAGCGACGATCCCCTCCCCTTTCGTCTCCCCACCGCCCCTCCCGCCTGCCCCGCTCGGTCGCACTCTAGCGGCGCACACGCGGACACGCACACACGACTCCCCCACTCGGGATATTCTCGCTCGCTCCCGCTCTCCTCTCCGGATATTCTCCGTACGTCGCTCTCCTTTCTCTCGTTCTATCTGTCTATCCGCTCATCGTTCTATCGCTTTCGCTCTCGCTCCACCGAGCCGAGCCTCGACTCGAGACTCGACTCGACTGCCTTCTCGCTTCTCGCCGCCGCCGCCGCTGCTGCTGGCTGGATCGCGTAGGCCGGCCGCCAGTAAACAGGCTCCTTCATTCACTGCTTATTTTATACCGGCGGCCCCTACGACCACAGAAATAGCCTCGGCGCTCCGTCCTCGTCCCCCGCTCGGCCAGGCCTCTCTGCTCTCTTACTCTCTCTCACTATCCGCCTCTCCCTCGCGCGCCCCGAGTTAGCTCTCCGGCCTCCCCGTCACGATGATTCGCGTCGTCACGCGGCTGCCGCTCGCAGCACACTGGCCGAGACGGCTATCGCGAACCGAGAAACTCCGTCGCCGATCCTCTTTTTACTCCGCGCTTTACTACCGCCCCGAGAGAACGAATACAAATTGCCGACGATCAGGAAGAGACGCCCGAGGATCGCGAAGATATCGTCGTGGAGGAAACTCCGCTGGCGAACGGCGAGGAGCATCCTCGCTGCTCAATCGCGGTCCTAGCGCGATACGAAGAAAAAAATCGGCTTCCGGCGCCCCCGATCGATACCACGTGACCTATCCTCGCGGACCGCCGCGGCTACCGGCGGCCATCTTTCTACTTCCGGCACCTGTTCTCCGACGCTTCCTCACTCTCGACTCTTTACGCTCATTCGATTACGGCTCGTCTCACGAGGATCGACGATTGCCGCGGAGTAACCTCGCGCGTTACTTTTGTTTTGTTTATCTTTCACGCTCGATTGTTCTCCATCCGTACGGCGACCCTTTCTTTCTGGGGTCACGTGGTCTCTCCTAAGTCTGCAAGCTTGCTCTTCGTGCTCGCTCCTCGAGTCTTTCCCGAACCGAGACGAGAGAATCGTGCTCTGTGACTATGTTTCTTCGCTCCCTGTACGTTCGGTATAGACGCGGACGACGAGCGACGGTCCGCGGCAGTCACCGCATACTCGCAAGAGGTAACGTGCAAGCGGGACAAAGATTAAGATCCGTAACAGCGCGCCGGGAATGATTCCGCGAGCCGGCACAAGCGGGTACGAGCGACAGAGCCGAGGAGACACGAAGCCGATTGTTAATACGAGAGAAAGAGCGGAACTGGTGAGTGCGAGAGATGTTCAGCTGGCCTCGGCGGCCATGTCTCGACGGTGCTGCGCCGCTGCGGAGCCCGACGGCGAGCCGGGCTCCAGGGCCGTGCGCCCGAGCGACGGCGCCCCACAGTGCCAATGATCGCCCGAGAGCGCGCCCGCGCGCGCGCCCCTCGCGAAGAAAAACCTCTCGCCCGGTGCCAATGACTCCCTGCGCCTCGCTCTCTCCCTTTCTCGCTTTTCTTCCTCTCGCTCGGACTCTCGACCGCTCGCTCGTACGCTCTCCCTCCCTCTCCCAAACGACTCGAGACCGTTTCGATGATCCTCGCAATTCTACTCTATAGCAATAGGATTAAAAAATGTGTACAAAAGATTAAAAAACTTGAAGCGGAAATGAAAAAATGCAGCACGAGTTCGTTTTATTGGGGAATTGCTTTTAAAATCCCGAGAGATAGCGTGTGTAGAGTGTTCGTAGTTTGCACTACACCGGCGCGGATTACACTATAGTGAAACATCGAGAGCGGTGTTCACGCGATGTTTTGGAAATCGATGATTTTCAGGCGCTGCATCGATTATTTATTTCGATGTTTCAATGCATCGATTCATCGAAACGCAATCGATTATTAAGGGAAATAATCGATGTTTTTTTTACTGTCAATGCGCAGGCGCCGTGGGCCATGATTAAAAACACTTTCACGGTCCATGGACAATTCGAAATTGTACAATTCAATTTTTTGTTTATTTCATTGACACGGTATATTGGAACCCTCGAATTTGGCGAAGAAACCTGCAATTGAAATCTTTACGGAATTGCATTAAAAACTTGGACATTATAAGCACAATATGCTCTTAATAATAAACAGATTTTACTACATCTCTGTTAAACATATGTACAACTATAGTTACTTATCCTAAGTTAGTTTCTTTGCTCTTTCGTCGAGGTTTACCGTGTTGCTCTTACGAAAGTGCAACATCTGTTTCT
The DNA here is from genome assembly GCA_030522665.1 of Ichneumoninae sp. A BG-2022a. Lineage (NCBI taxonomy): Eukaryota > Metazoa > Arthropoda > Insecta > Hymenoptera > Ichneumonidae > Ichneumoninae sp. A BG-2022a. The sequence goes on from JAPYZC010004200.1 coordinate 8,397, forward strand.
TTCTTGTAAATATAACGTTCAAATTAATGTGGGCTTTTTCTGATTAAGCGATGCATCGATTCGACATCGATGTTTTAGAAAATACACCGATTCTAAAACATCCATTTGTTTTGTAATCGATTATTTAAGCATCAGTTTTTTTTTTAACATCGCCCATCGCTACTGCACTAGCAGCGTGCGCGGATTGTCGCTGGCGTACCGCTCCCCCCTCCTTCTCCTCTCGCCAAAGAGCGAGCGCCGCGACCTTCCGCGGATCCGCTTCGCACTCCCATCTCTCGTACGCGCTCTTCTGCAGGCAATCTCCCGTGCGCACACCCGCACGACGGACGGATAAAGAGCAACAGTGAGCGCGTAAGCGCACGAGAGCTCCGAGCAATGTTTTTTTTTCGATGCCCCAGGCGTTGATTCACGTTTCTCGGTTTTCGCGGCCGGTCCGGGCTCGCGTGAGGCGCGACACAGGATCAAATCTCAGCCGGTATCCTCGGACATTGTCGGACGACTCGTTGTGCCGAGTAGAGCCGTTCGTTCGGCATCACGCTGGCGGGCCGGCGGAGCGTCCGGATCTCGAAGTCGCTGCTGCGATCCCCGAACGCGCGACGACGGGCCTCGGGAGTAGCGCGCATGCGCACGGCGGCGAAACGCCCCCCGGCCCGCGCAGTCGACCGCTCGGGCCGCGCGGCCATTCCCGTAAACCAGACGCGATACTTCATTCATGCTCGTATTATGCGCTCAGGGACGGAGCGAGCCGTATCGGCACCCGCGCGTTCGCCGCTGTCAGCAAAAAAACGGGGAAACCTGGAAATGTCGGGGAATTTGAAAATTGGTCAGGGAAAAAGTAAAATTGTCGCCGAACCTTCTATAAATATATAGAAAAGTAGATAAAGTTAAAGAAAAATCTATGGGCGCAGCTAGATTTTATTTTTTTAATGAATGCCTAACACTGTAATGTTATAAAAGAAATTCTAATAAAGTTGTCTGAAATTATGTATTTTAGTTTTTCACTAGTCTCCATAAGCGGCTCATGCTAAATGTGAATAATCCATGTGGAGAAAAGATTATTAGAAATTCTAAAAAAAAGCCTTAGTCACTGCTTTCTAACACTTGTGATTTTTAGTTCCAAAAGTAGAAAAGTCGTGAGATCTATTCCCTTAACAAGTTACAGGCACGCGTGCACGGGCTCGTAGTTAAATCTTAACTTTTACTCGTTCCGCAACGAGGCAACGGAGACTCTCCCATTGCTACGATCGAGAGCCGGCGTTCGCCGACGATCTCGTCAATTAACTCGAATTCCGTGTTTCATGCAATCGTATTCCGTACCTTCCGGGCACGAAGGATACAACATCTGCATACTATAGATCGTGGAACACGAATAACGATTATGATAATATGAAATTCTCGGGTAGAGTCAAAGTGAGACGGAACGCGTAATAACAACACAATACATACCGGCGCGGTCTGCGAATACGTGCTAGACGTCACGCTGGTGAATTAGCGCGATTGTGTAATCGGTCGGTGGGTCGGGCAAGCGTGAACGACGAGCGTTACTATGTCGGTATTGTGTGTATGGGTAGGAACTGCATCGCAATCGAGATCCGCATAGATTCGATATCGTGGCTGTTGCAACTCGAGTAAAATTTTTTTTTTTATAAAAATAATAATCGCGATAGAGGATTAATTAATAGGCCGAGTTATCGGCGCGAGAGTCACTCCCGCGATAGCGCTCGGTGCGATGCGATAATCCATAAACTCAAGCATCAGAACGAGGTGATTTGACTTCCGCATCGTCGACGCTGTCCGGGTTCCCGTCTCTCAAACGAACGGATGATAATATTAAGCTTGCTAAACTCGAACTCGGTTTTGCATTAATGCAAAAAAAAAATCGATCGACCGACGCTCACTGTACGGGTGACCGGTAAACATGCGCAGTGCGATCTGCGCAGCACGATCTGCTCGGTGCGACCTGCGCAGCGCAGTTTGTTATTGGTTTCGTAATGTCAAATAGTTGCAACTTCAAATAGTTACAATGTCAAATAGTTACAACGTCAAATAGTTGCAATGTCAAATAGTTGCAACGCCAAATAATTGCAATGTCAAATAGTTGCAATGTCAAATAGTTGCAATGTCAAATAGTTGCAATGTCAAATAGTTGCAATTTCAAATAGTTGCAATTTCAAATAGTTGCAATTTCAAATAGTTGCAATTTCAAATAGTTGCAATTTCAAATAGTTGCAACGTCAAATAGTTGCAACGTCAAATAGTTGCAACGTCAAATAGTTGCAACGTCAAAT